>CM050170.1:63575018-63580018 GCA_027410445.1 Discoglossus pictus
TCCTGGTCCTCTGGTGTGGTCCTCAGTTCAAACTCCTGTTCCGATGTTCTTGACGCAGTATCTGATATAAAATAAAAATGAAAATGTAATATTATTTTAATGTATTTGTATGAAGTAAAAAATGACATAATTTTTTTGTTTTTCTACAATCCCGTTTGGTGTCCACCACTTTTGGTATGCTTATTTAGGCCTTTTTCTAAGGCTTATAGATTGTTAAACATAAAATAAGTATCTAAATGTACTTTGGTATGTGTTTGTGTGAGTTTTCATACAATCCTGTTTGGTGCGCACCACTGTTGGTATGCTTATTTAGGCTTCTTTCTAAGGCTTATAGGTTGTTAAACATAAAATAAGAATGTAAATGTAGTTTGCTATGTGTTTGTGTGAGTTTTCATACAATCCTGTTTGGTGCGCACCACTGTTGGTATGCTTATTTAGGCTTCTTTGTAAGGCTTATAGGTTGTTAAACATTAAATAAGAATCTAAATGTAGTTTGCTATGTGTTTGTGTGAGTTTTCATACAATCCTGTTTGGTGCGCACCACTGTTGGTATGCTTATTTAGGCTTCTTTCTAAGGCTTATAGGTTGTTAAACATTAAATAAGAATGTAAATGTAGTTTGCTATGTGTTTGTGTGAGTTTTCATACAATCCTGTTTGGTGCGCACCACTGTTGGTATGCTTATTTAGGCTTCTTTGTAAGGCTTATAGGTTGTTAAACATTAAATAAGAATCTAAATGTAGTTTGCTATGTGTTTGTGTGAGTTTTCATACAATCCCTGTTTGGTGCGCACCACTGTTGGTATGCTTATTTAGGCTTCTTTCTAAGGCTTATAGGTTGTTAAACATAAAATAAGAATGTAAATGTAGTTTGCTATGTGTTTGTGTGAGTTTTCATACAATCCTGTTTGGTGCGCACCACTGTTGGTATACTTATTTAGGCTTCTTTGTAAGGCTTATAGGTTGTTAAACATTAAATAAGAATCTAAATGTAGTTTGCTATGTGTTTGTGTGAGTTTTCATACAATCCTGTTTGGTGCGCACCACTGTTGGTATGCTTATTTAGGCTTCTTTCTAAGGCTTATAGGTTGTTAAACATAAAATAAGAATGTAAATGTAGTTTGCTATGTGTTTGTGTGAGTTTTCATACAATCCTGTTTGGTGCGCACCACTGTTGGTATGCTTATTTAGGCTTCTTTCTAAGGCTTATAGGTTGTTAAACATAAAATAAGAATGTAAATGTAGTTTGCTATGTGTTTGTGTGAGTTTTCATACAATCCTGTTTGGTGCGCACCACTGTTGGTATGCTTATTTAGGCTTCTTTGTAAGGCTTATAGGTTGTTAAACATTAAATAAGAATCTAAATGTAGTTTGCTATGTGTTTGTGTGAGTTTTCATACAATCCTGTTTGGTGCGCACCACTGTTGGTATGCTTATTTAGGCTTCTTTCTAAGGCTTATAGGTTGTTAAACATTAAATAAGAATGTAAATGTAGTTTGCTATGTGTTTGTGTGAGTTTTCATACAATCCTGTTTGGTGCGCACCACTGCTGGTATGCTTATTTAGGCTTCTTTGTAAGGCTTATAGGTTGTTAAACATTAAATAAGAATCTAAATGTAGTTTGCTATGTGTTTGTGTGAGTTTTCATACAATCCTGTTTGGTGCGCACCACTGTTGGTATGCTTATTTAGGCTTCTTTGTAAGGCTTATAGGTTGTTAAACATTAAATAAGAATCTAAATGTAGTTTGCTATGTGTTTGTGTGAGTTTTCATACAATCCTGTTTGGTGCGCACCACTGTTGGTATGCTTATTTAGGCTTCTTTCTAAGGCTTATAGGTTGTTAAACATTAAATAAGAATGTAAATGTAGTTTGCTATGTGTTTGTGTGAGTTTTCATACAATCCTGTTTGGTGCGCACCACTGCTGGTATGCTTATTTAGGCTTCTTTGTAAGGCTTATAGGTTGTTAAACATTAAATAAGAATCTAAATGTAGTTTGCTATGTGTTTGTGTGAGTTTTCATACAATCCTGTTTGGTGCGCACCACTGTTGGTATGCTTATTTAGGCTTCTTTCTAAGGCTTATAGGTTGTTAAACATAAAATAAGAATGTAAATGTAGTTTGCTATGTGTTTGTGTGAGTTTTCATACAATCCTGTTTGGTGCGCACCACTGTTGTTATACTTATTTAGGCTTCTTTCTAAAGCTTATAGGTTGTTAAACATAAAATAAGAATGTAAATGTAGATTGCTATGTGTTTGTGTGAGTTTTCATACAATCCTGTTTGGTGGGCACCAATGTTGGTATGCTTATTTAGGCTTCTTTCTAAGGCTTATAGGTTGTTAAACATTAAATAAGAATCTAAATGTAGTTTGCTATGTGTTTGTGTGAGTTTTCATACAATCCTGTTTGTTGGGCACCAATGTTGGTATGCTTATTTAGGCTTCTTTCTAAGGCTTATAGGTTGTTAAACATTAAATAAGAATCTAAATGTAGTTTGCTATGTGTTTGTGTGAGTTTTCATACAATCCTGTTTGATGCGCACCACTGTTGGTATGCTTATTAATGTAGTTTTGTAATGCTAATAGGTTGTTAAACATAAAATAAGAATGTAAATGTAGTTTGTTATGTGTTTGTGTGAGTTTTCATACAATCCTGTTTGGTGGGCACCAATGTTGGTATGCTTATTTAGGCTTCTTTCTAAGGCTTATAGGTTGTTAAACATTAAAATAAGAATGTAAATGTAAATCCTGTTTGATGGGCACCACTTTTGTTATACTTATGTAGTGTTTTTTCTAATGGTTATACATTGTTAAACAATCACATTTGAATGAGGCCCTCGGCCATTAAACATATTTAGGTCCTGAATCAATTGCGTTTTGACCAATTGAATAGGGCTCTATATAAGCACATAAAATATTTTTTGACAGAAGTTTTTAGTTAGTGAAGACCTGGGCCCTCATTCAATTGAGATTTGTCCAATTGAATAGGACTCTAAATAAGCACATAGCATATTTTTTTTAAAGAAGTTTTTAGTTAGTGAAAACCTTGCTTTTGGATAGATGTTCACTAACTAAAAACTTCTTTAAAAAAATATGTTATGTGCTTATTTAGACCCCTATTCAATTGGCCAAATTGCAATTGAATGAGGGCCCTATTATGTGCTTATATAAAGCCCTATTCAATTAGCCAACTCACAATTGAATAAGGCTCATGGTTCGGTTCTTTTTTATACTTAAATACTTTACCTTGATTGAAGTGTGGAATGACAGAGGGTCCCCTCCTGCCAATCTTAATCCGCCGGTCTTCTTGTAGTGTCTGTTTGAAAAATAAAGTGAAATAGTGAATTATAGAATTTTTTATTTGTATTTAACAAACCATGGCCTTTTCAGCATTTAAAGTATTTTTGTATCTTACCTCTTGTTCTTTGTTGGTGTTCTTTAAAAGGGATTGTTCTTCACAGTGCACAGTGCAAATTGTTGAAAGACGCTGTTGATGCAGAGTCTGTTTGAATATTTAAAAAAGTAGAAAGATTGAGTTTTAGGTGATCTATTGAATTGCAGTAAATTAATTTCATTGAATTATACTTCTGTAATTAATTTGAATTAACATTATTTTTTGGTGGGTGCTACACACATATGTCACATACATGAAGCACATTTCCATAGTTGAAAGTAATTTTTTTGTGTGCGTGTGACATATCACTATACATGAATCATATTTTAATTGTTAAATTAACCTTATTTTTATTTTTGGCCAACATACATAAATGTGTGTGACATGTGACTATAGATGATACACATATATGTGCGTGTCACATATCAGTATACATGACTCATATTTTAATAGTATTTTAATAGTCCCGACTTATTTTTTTGTAATGTAATTTAAATGTAGTTGTTTAATTAGTTTGTTGCAGGGGCAATACACATAAATGTGCATGTAACATGTCACTATACATTATACACATAAATGTGCGTGTCACATGTCACTATACATTATACACATAAATGTGCATGTCACATGTCACTATACATTATACACATAAATGTGCGTGTCACTTGTCAGTATACATTATACGGCTAAATGTGCGTGTCACTTGTCAGTATACATTATACGCATAAATGTGCGTGTCACTTGTCACTATACATTATACACATAAATGTGCGTGTCACTTGTCACTATACATTATACACATAAATGTGCGTGTCACTTGTCAGTATACATTATACGCATAAATGTGCGTGTCACATGTCAGTATACATTATACGCCTAAATGTGCGTGTCACATGTCACTATACATTATACACATAAATGTGCGTGTCACTTGTCAGTATACATTATACGGCTAAATGTGCGTGTCACTTGTCAGTATACATTATACGCATAAATGTGCGTGTCACTTGTCACTATACATTATACACATAAATGTGCGTGTCACTTGTCACTATACATTATACACATAAATGTGCGTGTCACTTGTCAGTATACATTATACGCATAAATGTGCGTGTCACATGTCAGTATACATTATACGCATATATGTGCGTGTCACTTGTCAGTATACATAAACCTCTTTGTCTTCTTTAATTTTTTTTTTTGATGTCCTGTCTTGAAAATAAGTAATATATTATAGCTTACCTCTCAGTTGTAATTTGCACAATGTAAAGTAGTAAATTAGGAAAGAATTATCTTCTAAAGTTTTAGCAGCAGTTATCTCAGAAGTCACTCTGTTCATCACCTGAGGAGAAATGTATTTTTCTCTGTCAAATAGACAGTATTTATAAACTTGTAGAACATTCTGGAAAGTTAGACCGTTAGAACGTAATACGCATGCGCTATTTGCGTTCCAGCTTACAATTTGCGTTCCATCCGCCATTTTGTGCGTAGTAGTGTTTAAAATGGTGTTTAATATGAGTGTGATCCGTTCCGCATAGTATGTGTTTCATTATTGCGAGTAAGTGTAGTGTAGTTACGTCTGGAGCCTCGTTTTCGTTTTGTTC
>CM050170.1:63585018-63600018 GCA_027410445.1 Discoglossus pictus
TTTAGATATATATATATAAATATATATATATATAAATATATATATATATAAATATATATATATATAAATATATATATATCTAAATATATATATATCTAAATATATATATATCTAAATATATATATATATATATATATATATATATATAAATATATATATAGTAAGAATAAAGAGAGAAAAGAGATTTTATTGGAACATAAAGCCTAGATAAATATTAAGCCTCTTGCAGAAGGGATAGATACTCAGCTATGAATCACAGGGTTAAGCCACTAGGGAGGAAAGCCACACAAGGTGTGCCTATATTAGGATGAGTATATGGGGGGGGGTGAGAGAATGCAAATAAGAGTGTATAAAGACCCACAAAGGGGCTGAAGGGCTCTGTGATAAATGAAAAGTAGCAAGTTAATGTTGCAAATGGCAACACATGAATAGTTCCACACGGGAACTTGTGAACAATAAAAATATGTGGTGTAAAGGGAAGGGAAGAAGTGTGTCTCAGGTGCCGTGAGTAGGAGATAATACCAAATTGATGTAAGAGGTCTTGAGGTGTTTAGACCACACAAAGATCAAAAGAAAAGTAATGCTAGCATCATGATGCCATAGGTGTATGTAGGGAGGGGGGAGGGATGCACAACAAAAGTGAGTGAATCCAAGGTAACTCAACACAGTGGTTGTAATAAAGTATAATCATAAGCCCATATAAAAATATATGGCTAGTTAAGGAAGAATGCTTTCCTCATAGTATGTTAAACATGCAAGACATATATTGAATAATATGTCAAACATAAATCATAGGAAAGCTGAGTATAAAAAATAGTAAATGTAATTAGATATAAATGCAAAAAGAAAAAACAAAGGAAAGGTAAAATAAAACCTAACCAATATGTAAGGTTTGGTAATCGTTTAGGAGCTTATATCAGTTAGAAACTATATATAAGTAAGCTCTTATGCAGCTAGGTATGTGCAAACAGTGCAAATAATTGCTTAAACCTGAATGATTGACCACATTTATATCGGTGGGGTTCAAGTACATCAATACATATTATTGTCTGTGTGGTTATAACCACTACCATTTAACTCAGTATGAAGTACTCCACGTATTATGTGTGGTCTTACAGGTAAAGAAAAGGAATTGATAGCACCAACCTCAATGCTGCATAAAAAGTACTTGCGCTCTGATCCAGAATTGGATCATACTAGTTTCATCTGGTTCCTTTCATCTGGGACCGGTTTCGATGACAGGTGCATCTTTCTCAAGGTTCTATATTAAAGGAACGATACCATACAATACTGGTATCGTTCCTTTTCTTTTTGTGAATCTTAGGGAGAGCGTAGATGGTGGCGATAGTTGATCGTTCTGGGCATAAATATTTAAGATTATTTTCAGTGATTAGCCCATCCTTGACTGCCTGAGTTAGGATTGTTTTTAGTTCCTTGTAGAACATTATACGGGGATTTTTTTCCAGAATGTTGTAGGTGCATTGATCGCATAGTATCGCCAAACACATCTGTTTATATTCTTGTTTATTCATGATCACAATATTGCCACCCTTGTCAGCATTTTTTATTTCCAGGTTATTATTTTTGAGTTCTTGTAAGGCTTGTTTTTCCAGTTTATTCATATTTTGATCTTTTATAAAAGAAGCTTGATTTCTTCTTTTATGCAAATTTTCTATGTCTCTTGTTGTCATTTTCAGGAATATTTCTTGGTTCGCAAATTGTTTTATGTCCGGAGTAAAGGAGCTTTTTATTTTACAGCTCTCAGCAAGAAAGGTGTTATTTGGAATGGGGTCATCCTGATTCAACAATGCTACTAGATTTCTCAGCGTTTGTGTATCCTGTGTGGTCAAGCCCAGATTTTCCATGCTTCTTTTTTCTTTTTCATGAAAAAACTTTTTGAGTGCTAGCTTGCGGACAAATAAGTGGAGATCTTTGACATTTTCAAATTCACTTGCATAACTTGAAGGGATGAATGATAGACCTTTAGATAGTATTCTGTTTTGATTCTCGTCCAGAGTATAGTTCGTCAGATTGATGATTTTGTTCTGATCTGTATTATCAATAGTTCTCTTTACGGATTTTCTTCGATATTCCATTTTGTTTCCAGAATACGTTTGTCCATCAGATGGTGTATTCTTTGCCTTTGTTTTGTATGAGAATTCAGACGATCTTATATCGTTATTTACGAAGAGATTTAGTGTTTGATTATCTAAAGTGTCTATAGACGTAGGGTTTGAAAAATAAGTTATTTTCTGTGATAATTCAGAGGGGGTCGACCTCGTTTGCCCGGATACCAGGTTTGTTGTTTGTGATTTTTTGGGTCTTGCTCCTTGTCTAAAAAATCGTCCATATAACGTTGATTTGTTCTAGATTGCATTGTATTTTGTCTAGGATTATCCATATAGCGTTGGTTAGTTCTTGATCGGGTAGTTATATATGGTCTGGTAATATGTTGACGGCGGGAGAAAGTTGCATTTGATCTGCCTTCCAGATCCGAGTATTCTGAGGAGCTGACATCGGTTTGGTCCGCTGTAGTTAAGTTTGTACTTATTTTTTGGATTTTGTAGGCTCTTTTTTCTTCGAAGTCCGATTTATCACGGAAGAATTTCATGTGTTTCCTTTGTGAAAGTTCAAGTTTGTATCTTTCTAATTGTTCATTTAGTCGGGTGTTAAATGTCTGAAATTCTGTAGCCTCAGTTATAGAATTTTTGTATGAGATAATTGTACTTGAGTATTTAATATCTCGAAGTTGTTTTTTTCTTTTTCCAAAATGAGCATCATCAGATCTTGAGAGCATTTGTTAACTATATCTAACCATTTATTTGAGAAATCAGCATCAATTAAATGTGCAGATGGTGTGATTTGGATTCTCAATCCTCTTGGTGTAATCTTTTCTTTTTGATAATTTTGTATGCTCGATATTTCCCAAACAGTTCTGAGTTGTTTTTTAAGGAGTTTATGGGATTCTTTGAATGTAGTCAGGATGTCAGTGTTTGCGTCAGGTTGAGAAGTAATTGTGTTTTTGAGAAATACTTCATCAGCCTCTTGGCGAAGTTTTTGAAAATTCCAGATATCCATTTTTGTCTCTCTTTAGGAGAGCAATGAAATTAGATTGTCTATACAGTGATAGCACTTATGCAGGTATGTACCTAATCAACTATGCAGTATATGGAAAAAAGAAGGAAAGACAAGAGAGAGTACACTCCTATTGTATTTCTATTATTTCTTTTTTCAAAAGACTGCAACACATGACCCGTTCGGCTGGATTAAACCAGAAAATTAGTTAAACATAAATATTAAAAATCCCTTGGTGCATGAACACCCATATATTTAGAAAAGATAAAGAGAGAAAAAAGAGATTTTTATTGGAACTTAAAGCCTAGATTAATATATAAGCCTCTTGCAGAAGGGATAGATACTCAGCTATGTATCACAGGGTTAAGCCACTAGAGAGGAAAGCCACGAGAGATGTGCCTATATTAAGTGGAGTATAAGGGGGGTGAAGGAATGCAAATAAGAATGTATAAAGACCCACAAAGGGGCTAAAGGGCTCTGTGATCAATGAAGAGTAGCAAGTTAATGTTGCAAATGGCAACACATGAATAGTTCCAGACGGGAACTTGTGAACACAAAAATATATATGGAAGTGTGTCTCAGGTGCCGTAAGTGGGAGATAATACCAAATTGATGTAAAAGGTCTTGAGGTCACAGAGATCAAAAAGAAAAGTAATGCTAGCATCGTGATGCCATAAGTGTATGGAGGGGGGGGGGGGGAAGGGGTGCACAACAAAGTGAATGACACCAAGGTAACTCAACACAGTGATTGTAATAAAGTGTAGTCATAAGCCCATATAGAAGTATATGGCTAGTTAAAGGAGAATGCTTTCCTCATAGTATGTTAAACATGCAAGACATATATTGAGTAATATGTCAAACATAAATCATAGGAAAGCTGAGTATAAAAAAATAATAATAAATGTAATTAAATGCAAAAAGAAAAAACAAAGGAAAGGTAAAAATAAAACCTAACCAGTAGCACTAAACTAAATTAGCATTGAATCCAGAGGAAGGCAAACAATAAAACCCCCCTATTGAAACTTGTCCAATTGTATCAAAGAGGGAAAAAAAAAATTCCTTCCTGACCCCATTAACTGGCGATAGGATTTCTCCCTGAATCAATACTTTGTCCCTTATTCAATTGCGATTTGGCCAATTGAATAGGGCTCTAAATAAGCACATAGCATATTTTTTTTAAAGAAGTTTTTAGTTAGTGAAAACCTTGCTTTTGGATAGATGCTTACTAACTAAAAACTTAAAAAAAAAATATATGTTATGTGCTTATTTAGAGCATTATTCAATTGGCCAAATTGCAATTGAATGAGGGCCTTTGTCTTTAAAAAATACATTTCCAAATATTATTAAATACTTCAACTTTATACTAACAATACATATTTGACTATACCACTTATATATTTAACAAACTTTTTTAAAAATGCAAAAAACACATATTTAACATCTGAAATTGTAACATCAAACAATAACATTTAACTCTTGTAAATCCTGAAAAATTCAGTTAATTGTTTTGTGGGGCCAATCATGTAAATATAAAACTTTGAACCCATTCAAATCTGTTTAAGGATATTTTCCTGTTTTTGTTGTTGTTGTTTTTTCAGTTTGTTCATTCTGCAAATATCACATAGATTTTCATAAGTGAAATAGTGGTCCCCTATTTAAAGAGTCCCAGAGTACTTTAATTTTGTACTGGAAGTCAAACCACTGTTCTCCATGTTTTTTTGTCCATTCTTTAGATGTTTTACTTGAAATAATGTTTTTGTGCAATCATATTGAGTCCCATAAAATGTTGGCATTAAAATGAAACCATTGTCCTCTATCTTTCCAACACCTCATAGTAGACATCGTTTTTGGTGTAAACACATCCATCGTCCAATAAATGACCTTGAGTTTCATTTCCTTCAACATGCACTTTAATTTCTTTTGGATTAGTGCACCTTGAAAAAGCCACATAGAGTTGTCCATGTTCAAAAACTGGTTCCTTTAAAAAAATCCCAACTGACTTAAAAGTTTGTCCTTGGGATTTATTGATGGTCATAGCAAATGCCATGATAACTGGAAATTGTCTCCGTTGAAGGACAAAGGGCAAACCACTCTCACTTGGAGCTAAATCAATTCTTGGTATAAAAACTCGTTCACCTTTATGGGTACCAGTTCTAATTTCTGCATGTATAAAATGAGCTTTTAACTCATGCACAATTAATCGGGTCCCATTAAGTCCTTTTTTTGGATTCATATTTCGCAATAACATAACAATTGCGCCTTTTTTCAATTGTAAAATATGTGGGGGCATTCCAGATGGTGTTAACGAATTAATAAATTCGATACTAAAATTCGATTCACTGTCTTTATCATCTGACAGAATTGAATCTGCACTGTAATAATTATTTTGTGGTGCATTGATATATTTTAAAATTCCGTTATTTACATTCACGGCATCGATATTTTTTGATGTTAATATCACTTTGTTTGCAATGTCTGTGTAATCCTCATTATTAAGAGTGTTTAGAAATATGGCTGATATGAGTGATTCATTGCAAACCATTTCTGATGGAATTTCAATGGTATCATTTGGTAAATGCTGTATTTCTGGATGTTTTCCATCTCCGATTTTAATGAGCCAGTCATTAAATTCATTTTGGCCTTCAGATCTCATATTTAATTCTAATTTGAGATGTGTAAATATTTGCCACAGTTTACTGGTCTTGATACATGTTTCAATGATCTCTGTTTTATTTCCGTGTGGCACAACACGTAATGTTTGCCTAAAATCGCCTCCTAACAACATCACCTTTCCACCAAATGGCAACTTATTATCCATCACTTCTTTTAAGAATCTGTCAATACATTGCAGTGCATGACATGACATAATTGTTGCCTCGTCTATGATAATTAGTTTAGTTAGTTAAAATTTTTTTGCTTGTATGGAATTGAGTCGAATATCTGACACTGATGTTTCCAAAATGGGAACTGGCAGCTTAAATCCACTATGCACAGTTCTTCCACCATCTAACAAAAGTGCAGCAATTCCAGTTGTTGCAAATGGCATAGCTATCTGACCCTGTGATCGAATATAACTCATCAAACAATTGTACAGATAAGTTTTTCCTGATCCACCTGGTCCGTCTAGATAGAAATACCGGTCTTTGACCATTTCATCATCTGTAGCATTTGTGATGGCATGAAATGCTTCTAAATGTAAAATATTTAAAGTTGCCAGTTTTTCTTGGGTTTTTTGTTTTTGAAGCTCAGTGTCATAATCATCAAAATTGATGTCATCTATAAGTCCTGGATCAGGTAAATTAAAACTTGCACAATTTAATCCATGAGCCAACAATATTTCTTGGATTTCCATCAATGTTTTTAACAGAGCTATTGGTTCTCCGTAACGTTTCAAGAAATCTTCTGACATGTTTAATTTAAATGTTTCCCGCAAAGTGAAAGCATCAGCTAGATTGCAAAATATACAAATGAATGCAAATTGTTGTCTCATTTGCTTAGGCATTTGACATAGTGCTGCTTCTTCCAGACACCTCTCCCATTCTGTATCATCAGCTATGAAATGTTGATGTCTTGCAGCTAATAGGAATGTATCATAAACTGTCATTCACTGTACGTAAATGCTCAAAACTCTGTGCACCGGGAACATGTAGCAGAAGTAATCTTAAGCTGAAACGTTCAATGTCCCTTGGACTGACGGTATAAATGCGTGGTATGATTTTATGTGTATCTCTTCTTCGTTGTCGCCATAGACCATTTACAAATACATAGTGATATGGTATCTCTATGTATAAAAATTGTCTGGCCTGCGTATCCTTACAGTTTAATTTAAACCACGCAGTAAGTATGGTATCTCTGTCTTCACTTTGATATAATGCAGTTCTTTCATTTCCTTGAGTAAAGCAAACCAACTGACTTTGAGGCAAATGTACAGCTAAATGATAGATAGCATGTGACCGATCATGCATCTCAAATTTCAAAAGGCGCCACATTGCTTCTGGAACACTCGCATACCGAGCATCTAAATAATTTGATAGTTCATTGTGTAAAATTAGATTTTCGTTTTCATTTCCAGCGCCTTGTACAACAACAGTAGCTGCATCATATCCTTTGTATATATTTATTTATACACATACTTAATTGATTTAATCGACGTGCAAGCTTCCACATTGATGTGTGCATTGTACTTGATGAGCAAATGTGGATTGTATGGAACGACAAATCTATTATCAACCTTTTGGCCACGGATAATAGCTGTTTGTCCTTGTGTTCTTTTATACAAAGGATATCCATCACAATTTGCATAAGTTTGCATTTGAAATTGTTTTGGAAATTCTTTAGTACATTTTTTATTTTCCATACATGGTGAATTCGGATTCATCTCTCCACATGGGCCATGAATCATTCTATGTGTAACAATCTCCCAAAGTTTTGTATATTTTTCTTGGTCTGGCAATTGTGCAGAAATTACTGAATCCACTCTCTCTGCAGTGTTCAACTTGTCTTTTTCCTGCAGTATTAAAAGTATGTGAGCATGTGGCAATCCTCTTTTTTTTAAATTCAATGGTGTAAACAAAAGCCACACATTGTCCAAATAAGTGTGCTTTAGTAATATCATGTATTAATGAATTGAGTTTGATTTTGAATACTCTTGCCACTAAATCTGGTCGGTCAGAAGTAGTTTGTCCCAGATTCAAATTTTCCTTGATCTCTGGCCATTGTGGATTACACGTGAATGTAATAAATAAATCTGTTTTTCCAAATTTTGTAACAATAGCCATGGCATCATTATACCTTTCTCGCATATTGCGAGGAGATCATTGGAAAGAGGATGGCAAAATAATTGCTCTTCCAGCTGGAAAGTCTCTGTTGGAAGCTAAATCTGCCACATAATCCATTAATCCACAATACTGTTCTACTCGTAATTTATTTTGTTGATATTTAATGAAATTTAGATTATTGGCTTCAACTTGTAAATATGAATCAATAATCCATTGTTGAGTGAGATTTCCTCCATGTAAAATTGGATTAAAACAATCACGGATAGCAGTTTGTGCCACTTTATATTCCAGCATGGAAATATTAGATCTAATACGAAGTTTAGTATTGGGATAACTTTCCAATTGTAATTTTGGTTCCCATCCTGGTTCCCCATTTGGAAAGAAAATGGGATATGTCATTAGATCTAAATTACAGCTTAATATATTGATGTTGATAAATGGTTGTTCTTCATTGCGTGGATATATTCTAATATCCCGCTGAAAAGGTGGTTCACCATCTTCATTTTTAAACCCCATGGCAACCTCATTTACAGTAGGTAAATTATATCTTCTTTGATCAGTGTTGCGATCTCTTTTTAACACCATATTGACTCTTGGTGTAGGCAATTGATGTCTTTCAGCATGTTCCTGTTGTTATTTTTCAAGCTGTGCTAATTGTTTGTATGCTTGACTATATGGGTTTTTTTGCATCATTGTATCCAGCTGTTCAAAGACTATGCGCAAACACTGTCTATTTTCTGGAAGTGTCATTCTTTGTTCCACAGCTTCCATCGTATCTAAGACATATAACTGTGCACATTTCCTTTGCTCTCCTTCTTGTGGGTGTAAATGTAAAGTTTGGTGGTATATTTGACCTTGAACTCTGAAACAGTAAGGACCATGTCCTGGTACATTTTCTGCTAATGTTGCACCCATTGAAGCAAATGAAATTGCCCTGTTATAAGACCTTATGTTTTGTTTGAAATTATTATAATTTGGAAATGTTGGATCGCTCATAATGCATTCTAAATAATATGGAAATGTTGGATCGCTCATAATGCATTCTAAATAATATGGAAATGTTGGATCGCTCATAATGCATTCTAAATAATATGGAAATGTGTGTTTTAGTGGAAGTTTCACCTTTCCTTTCTGACAGCAACTAATGAAATGTCCGTCAGTAGGTCTTTCCTTTATAAAATGATAGGCTCCACAAAACTGACAAACCACATTAAGTAACCCACAATAATGAGTATCTACTTCTACTGCAGTAGTAAACACATTGTCATGCATTTCTTCAACATAGATATCAGACCCACTTTCTATATGTAAATTTTTTTCTTGTGTGTCTACATTTAAGTCATTCTGCAAAATAGAATCATTGGACAATGGTTCACAGAGATGTTTTTGTTTACTTTTACGTTTCTTGGAAGCCCCAACACACTCACTTGCGGCTTTCTTACTCATCTTTCTTTTATTTAAAAGTCTCTGTCGATCTTCTTCTCGCAAGCGTTGTGAAGTTTCTGGTTTCTGAGCATCTCTCCACCTTTGCTTCCTTTCCCTTGCCAATCTTCTTTTGCGTTCAATTTTGTCTTCTCCATTCTCCGCCATTTTAATCTGTAATTGTAAATAGAAATGTAATTATTGTTTGTTCTTTGTTTTGTATACATTTTTTTTCATTTTTGTACTGTTCCATTAAAGTAGATGAATAAAATAATAAAACATGTTAAAATATTGCACTTTAGACTGAAAGAAATGAAACCATTTTTCAAAGTATTTTATTGACATATATGAAAAAGAAATAGCTGCACATATCTAACTTTATATTATTAATCCTTCAATTCCATTCCTTCTTGATTGAATTCACAGCATACCATCAATTTCTTTTTTTTTGCAAGTGTTGTAAGCTTCTTATTTTCTTTAAATATTATTATTAATTAGTATTGTCTTTTCAACTTTTTTCAAGTTATGACTAAATATCATACATTAATGACTCAATAAGTACTCTCCATTTTCCACAAATATCCATTTTCACCAAATATATAATATATAGCCTTTTTCTATGCATCACTACAAAATTAAATTTTATACCTGTGAGGATGATGTTGATGTTGTTCAAACACGTCACGCTGTCTGTTTATTCCCTTGCAGATCCAAATAAACTGTAAAATCAAATTGAGAATATTTTTAAACTTTTGCTTGATCGATATCATTAAATGAACATCAACAGACATATATTTGGCTACATTAAAAACCTAAAATCATATTTTTTAATATCTTGCTGTAGTAATATAATTCAAATTCTGTACCTGTCCAAATTATCCTTATGATGTTCAATGTGTGCAAACGTCACTATCTCTGTTCATTCAGCTACAGTTCACTGCAATTATACAAAATAGTCAAATTAATGTATAATATGTTGCTTCATCTGTATCAATCAATGAGGCTTAACATACATATTTTTGCATAGATTCAAAACATGAAATAAATATATCAATCAATCAGCATGAACACACATATGTAAGCATAGATTATAAACATACACTCAATATTACTATTAGTCTTTAAATACGAATCAATTAATCTGTATTAATCTTAAATTAATGTCTGACTAAATATACCACTCAAAAAAAAAAAAGGGAAGACTCATGCTTAGGTCTTGACGATATTTTACAATGAGTATGTTACAACTGAATTCTTAAAATAATGTACATTACTAATGAAATAAGAATCAATTAATGTTCATTAATATTAAACTAATGTGTGACTAAATCTAACATTAACATGTAAGCATGAACATATAGCCTTTAATTTTTTTTGTTTTGGTTTATTTTATACAAAATATATAAGAACTGAATTATTTAAATAATGTACATACATTCATAATTAATCAACGTGTTCCTTTCTTAAACGTTAACCTTTTTTGATATTAATGATTAGTAATGATACATTATGAATGTTATTTACAGTTCTTTCCCACTGGTAATCACGATATATAACAAAATAATTCTTCAATTAATGTACATTAATAATTAATGAATCAATGTGTTGCTTTTGTATTCACATTCTTAAACGTTAACTAATTTTGATATTGATCATTAATTAATTAATAAATGTACATTATGAATGTTATTAACAATTGTTTCACACAGGTAATCACTATATATAACAAAATAATTCTTCAATTAATGTACATTAATAATTAATGAATCAATGTGTTGCTTTTGTATTCACATTCTTAAACGTTAACTAATTTTGATATTGATCATTAATTAATTAATAAATGTACATTATGAATGTTATTAACAATTGTTTCACACAGGTAATCACGATATATAACAAAATAATTCTTCAATTAATGTACATTAATAATTAATGAATCAATGTGTTGCTTTTGTATTCACATTCTTAAACGTTAACTAATTTTGATATTGATCATTAATTAATTAATAAATGTACATTATTAATGTTATTAACAATTGTTTCACACACGTAAGCACAATATTATTTTTCTATTAATTACATTTCTTATTTTTTATTTATTAAGGAAGTACCAATTTATTAATTAATTAATAATTATAAATGATATATTTACCTTTTTTAATGTAATAATGCTGAAGCAGTATACTGAAGAGCTAACAATCTCTTGAAATTTCCCGGCATCAGAAAACGTCCAGTCAGACTGTCATCACCTGAGGAGAAAGTGTCAGTTATGTGTCAAGTGTGCCCTATATATAGGCTTTGTGCGCAAGACAAATGCATTGTTTTCGGCGGGAAATCCTATGTGGCGCGAGACAAAAGCGGGAAATCTGTGATAAAGCGTAAATCTGTAATTGCGTTTCGTAAAATGTACTCGCTACTGTCTTTTTTACTCATTGCGCGGTTAATCCGCATCCTTTATCTCGTTGTTTTTCGAACACATACGTCTGTGGCTGTGTTTTACACAGTTCGTAGTAGTATAGCCTCGTTTTCATTTTTTTCGGCGGCCATTTTTTTCTCGCTTAGCCGATTTTCAATCTTTGTAACTCGGCTAAATCGATGTAAATTGGAGTTCCACCTCACTTCCAGACGTCCTGCCTGGTTCCCAATGCTGTAAGTGACCTTTATTTAATTTTTTAGTGTGTATTTAGTGTTTTTTTTTATTGTTTTGGTTCCGCCGCTTAACTCGTAATTTTTTTTCACCTCGTATTTTTTTTCTAAGTGCTACGGTTTAACGGCTCGCCTCGCCTGCAATGAGCGCCTGCTGCGCTCATTGCCAAAGTGGTACGGTTTAACATAACGGCTCGCCTCGCTATGCGTGCCTGCGGCGCTCATTGCCAAAGTGCTACGATTTAACGGCTCGCCTCGCTGTGCGGCGCTCATCGCTAAGTCGTACGCACTACGCAACACAGCGTGACGATGAATCGTAGTTAGACAATTATAATATGTGATTATATATATATATAAATATATAAATATATATAAATATATATATATTGTAACGGAGCTGAAACACGCAGTCCAATATCTCCGCTGGTATACAGTAAAATACCCAAGAGGCACTACAGTTTCACCATCCCCGACCTCCCATATTGGACGACACGCAATAGGGAGTCACATGAATACTCATTTTATTTTGTTATGTGCAGAAATATTTATACACATCTCTTCCCACAGGCAATCCACATCCCCCATAGTTGGCCACACAATACACATAAAGAGAACAATAGGTGTGGTCACCCCTCCCTGAGGCTCCTTGATACAATCAGACAATGATTAAATCGGCCGTCTCTGTTCTTATGTTTGAGAATGAATAAACGTTCTTATCTGTAACAGGATTATCTCTCCTGCCAAGGTCTGCACTAGCCTGGGGCCAATATTCTGCAGAGCATAAACCAACCTACATACAGTATATTACTAGGATCATATTTTAACCAAGAATTAAATAACCATAAACAGGGTAAAACAGTGATGGGTTCCGTTACACACCTCCCCTGTGACCATAAGCCGGCATACACGGTCTGATCCCAACGGATCGGCCTGGGGATGTCCGGACAAAAGAATTTGTTTGTCAATTCTTCAGTTTGACAACCCATCAGCATTACTGCAATTCAACTTTACTCACATTTCACATATCCCCAGATAGCTGGGATCTGAGCGCACAAAACTACAGAATAGCGCTCAAATCCTCTTCACACAGTTCAATTGTCATGTAGCTAAAGTCTTTCCCATAGTCTTTCATCATATGAATGGGCTCCATGGCATAGTTATCTGGGGTATCACCGCTCCCACAGGGCAAGTACTGAATGACCCCCCTGTATGTAAAGGGCCAGAATGAGTGACATACACTCTGGTATGGCCGAACACTGGTTCCAAAGGGCAATATGTACCAGGGCCATAGTCGCAGGGCAGGAGGCTGGCAAACAGTCCTCTCCAAGCCAACGTGGCGAAGGGCACTTCGTCACACATCTCCCCTTTGGGGGGAAGTCTAACCAGGCACCTGGATATTTCGCTGGGGTGATGGGGCAACACGCTGAGGGGACTTGAGGGGCAGAGGCCAGCGGCACTCTGCCCTGATGCCAGCTCTTCCGCTGGTATAACCTGCAGGACATCCTGCTCTGTACAAGGGACAAAGGGAGGGCAGAGGCCGACTGCACTCTGCCCCACTGTCAGCTCTTCTGCTGGGGCACTTGGGACATATTCCGGCTCCGTAGCCAGGGAAAGGTGGGGGTCAGTGGGGGTTAACATTTCCTCTGTTAACCCTGGGGCCACATTAGGCGTTAGCTGGGGAGGGGAATTTGTACTTACCCCCTCCTCCGGTTGTCCCAGTGAGAGTAGTTGGGGATCTGGACAGGCTGTCCAGCATCCCGGTAGGTCAGGCACAGAGACCACGGTCCCATCTGCGCCGTCTGGGAGATTGGGGTCTCCCGTGGTTAGGGTAAACTGTCGTTGGGGAGGAAGGACGACACCTTCTGCCCCCTGTGGTTCACACTGCCGCTGGGGGGGAAGGATGACACCTTCTGCCCCCTGGGGTTCACA
The DNA here is from genome assembly GCA_027410445.1 of Discoglossus pictus. NCBI lineage: Eukaryota > Metazoa > Chordata > Amphibia > Anura > Alytidae > Discoglossus > Discoglossus pictus. The sequence goes on from CM050170.1 coordinate 63,598,869, forward strand.
CTGCCGCTGGGGGGAAAGGACGACACCTTCTGCCCCCTGGGGTTCACACTGCCGCTGGGGGGGAAGGACGACACCTTCTGCCCCCTGGGGTTCACCCTGCCGCTGGGGGGAAAGGACGACACCTTCTGCCCCCTGTGGTTCACACTGCCGCTGGGGGGGAAGGACGACACTTTCTATCCCCTGGGGTTCACACTGCCGCTGTGGGGGAAGGACGACACCTTCTGCCCCCTGGGGTTCACACTGCCGCTGGGGGGGAAGGACGACACCTTCTGCCCCCTGGGGTTCACACTGCCGCTGGGGAGGAAGGACGACACCTTCAGCTCCCTGGGGTACACACTGCCGCTGGGGAGGAAGGACGACACCTTCCGCTCCCTGGGTTACACACTGTCGCTGGGGAGGAAGGACGACACCTTCAGCTCCCTGGGGTACACACTGCCGCTGGGGAGGAAGGACGACAACTTCAGCTCCCTGGGGTACACACTGCCGCTGGGGAGGAAGGACGACACCTTCCGCTCCCTGGGGTACACACTGCCGCTGGGGAGGAAGGACGACACCTTCCGCTCCCTGGGGTACACACTGCCGCTGGGGAGGAAGGACGACACCATCCGCTCCATGGGGTACACACTGCCGCTGGGGAGGAAGGACGACACCTTCCGCTCCCTGGGGTAAACACTGTCGCTGGGGAGGAAGGACGGCACCTTCTGCTCCCTGGGGTACACACTGCTGCTGGGAGGGGGAATTAGTTGGAGTATTCCACGTGGAGCGGTTTCTGTTTCTGGGACAGTCTCTCTGCATGTGGCCCTGCTGGTTACACGTGTGGCACCTGATGTACCGTGGAGGTGTGTGGTAGTTCCCACCACCCGGACGCAGTGCTGGGGGGGGGGGGGGGTTAATGGTGGGAGGTGGGTTAGCAGAACCCAAGATGGATCGCTCCCGTGCCCGCTGCTTTTCCATTATGTATTTGTGGACATCTGTCATTAACCATTCCAAGGTTTTTATGGGAAGCGTACCTGGGAAAAAGGCCAGTCTGCTTTGGAGTTCTCTTCCAAACTCAGTCTGTGGGGCAATAAGAGGTACTGTAACCATGAGTTCCTTTCTGTCTGCATCCCTGTAGTCCGCAGCCGCCTCCTCCTCCTCATGATGGAACGCT
>CM050170.1:63607518-63857518 GCA_027410445.1 Discoglossus pictus
GCCAGGACAAACTGGAATTCTACCAGAAGTTACAAGATTCAAGATCTTAGATTTTAATTTTTTTAGAACATTTGTCTTCCAAATCAATATACAAAACTGTGGATCCTATCACAAAAGGCATCATTACTACGGTGCAACACTAGGACACTACAACTGTATTCCATAAAGGCAGTACGAAGGTGCTGCATGAATACCACACAAGCACCTAACTCTCTTTTTTGGAGCAAAACATTTTAACTTACTCGCACCTGTTAAAACCTGTGCAATGAGGATGCCAGAAAGCGCGAGGCTCCTTATTTAGAGGATGCTTCCGGCGGTCTGAGCACAATAAAAGGAACACATTTGAAAGGAATACACTTGAAAGGAGGAGGAATAAGCTACATCCAAGCCATGGACTGATTCAAGTAAGAATGTTCAATTTATTTACTATCAGGCCTTTGTTCTATTCCTCCTGTCACTCCTATTGCATATTACATATGATACTTTGATATTTTGTATCAATCCTAGGATCTTAAAGAGATAGTGTATATACTTTGTTCCATATAAGAGATAAAAAGAAACAGTTTTATTTTGTGCTCTATAATCGCACAGAGGAATATTACACGCAGTTCTTGACTAATCTTTATCTTGTCTCTTCTGGCTACTTTCCTTTATCATTTAGGGTAAATATAAACAGCTTATTTAAATTAACATATACAAAAACCGATCCACGGTTTTGACAGATTTTGTTAGAAGATATACTTCTCCCATTGGAGTATATCGAATAGGTTATAGTATTAACTTTTATATTTTTACCATGACTTACCTTGTATCCTTTTTTTGATATATAGCTTTTGCACAGCACTTCATAGATTTCTAGATACACACTATTTACCAATATATCCAACTATATACCAAGCACTTAAATAATTTATATAGTCAATATAGAAAGTTATTACCAGCTTCTATTTCTTCCCTTCCCAATTAGATAATTAGGACCACTTTTTGTATATATATATATATATATATATTTTTTTTTTTTCTAGTCCCCATCCTATCCATTTTGTATTTTCATCTTTCAAGTACTAATGGTTGTGGCACTTCACATATACATATATGCACAGTATTAGGTATATACACTATTTTTATATATATCACTATTTATATTTACACATACACTATAAATATTAAGACACAATTCTGCTTTATCAGAATACACATATTACACAATCCCTTTCTGTCACATATTTTTACTATTGTTGTACTGGCTGGATCCTAAGGGTTAGCTACATACGCCCCATTTTCACCCGGTGCTCCCTTATCAGGACACTGGGAGCCGAGGCGTTGGTGGGCTAGCCCAGTCCAACAGCCAGTACCTTCTATACCTTTATTATTATTTCTTATCCAACATATTATATACAAATATATGTTTATACACAGATATTTTTGATGCATATTGGATATATCGAATATACACCATATAGAATTTAGACCTATATTTCATAATATCAATGCCCACATAATGCTCTTTAGTAGTTATTCATCCTTTATCTTTTCTATCCCATCATAGGCGCATGGACCGGCCTCTGGGGGATAACTCCATACGCCCATTTTTCTCCCGGTGTATCCCTAATAGGACACTGGGAGCCGAGGTGTTGGAAGCATAGCCCGGTAGACCCGCCGGCGCCCCTAGTTGGGAGTGATTACTTTATTTATAAGTGACCCATCTGGTCTCCTCTATTTATCACGATCAATGCACATGTCAGTAATTTGATAGGATACTGAAGTTTTTCATCATATAGATTTACCCCACCATAGTTCTTTTAGTATATAGACCTTTTAAATTAAATATCGACGAGTTTTCCAATTTTATATGTAAATTATGAAAATATTACATTTTATATCTTCATAAGCTTTAGATTATTGAGGATCCTTCCCTTCTTCCTTTTTTGTATTTTATTCAAAACGGGTGTCAAGCACCAAATAACTCAAGCTGAGGGTTATTTAGGGTATATTTTGTTGATTATTTGTATTGTAATTGTATTGTAATTGTATTGTATTATATTGTATGTATTTGTATTGTATTGTATGTATTTGTATTTTATTGTATGTATTATATGTATGTATTGTATTGTATGTATTATATGTATGTATTGTATTGTATGTATATATGTATTTCCTTTTCAGGTGTGTATTTATTTTTCTGTAGTAAAGAGGGGGGGTTTTAATGTTTTTTTTTTTCTGTAATGTTCCTTTTTTATTTTTGTGACTTAGGTTTTTTTATTTTGTGTAATGTAGTTTTTTTTTTTTTTGTGAATCAGGTTTTTTATTTCATGTAATGTAGTTTTTTTGTGTGACTTTAGGCTTTTTTATTTTCTGTAATTAGAGTGGTGGGGGTTAATAGGGGGTAGGTAGTGTAGATGTTAATAGGTTAGTGTAGAGGGTGTTTAGTTGATATTTAATGTTTTATTGGGAGTAGTATAGTGTGGTTTAGTGTTTATACTTAGTTTCATGATGGTCCTTGAGGACCATCATGGCACTTTTGTGGTTAATGTAGTGTTATAACAGGCCCATAATGGTGTTAATATACCCTTATGGGACTGATGGGGGTAAATAGAGGCTTATGGGGGTCTGTATTGAACCCCATGAGTGACAGGGTTAATGAAGGGCTTATGGGGGTCTGTATTGACCCCCATGAGTGACAGGCTTAATGAAAGGCTTATGGGGGTCTCTATTGACCGCCATGAGTGACAGGGTTAATGATGGCTTTATGGGGGTCTGTATTGACCCCCATGAGTGACAGGGTTAATGAAGGGCTTATGGGGGTCTATATTGACCCCCATGAGTGACAGGGTTAATGAGGGTTTTATGGGGGTCTGTATTGAACCCCATGATTGACAGGGTGACAGTGTATATTTTTTTCTTTTACAACGGGTCCTTTAAGGACCTTTACGTTCCTTTAACAACCTGTAACGCAGGAATTTTTAAATTTTATTGCAGCGGGGGTCCCCGATCACGTGCAATGGTTAATTTGGGGTTAATGCAGGGCTCCGAGCTTATCTCGGATCCCCTGGGGTTGATGCGAGTTTCCGAGCTTATCTCGGATCCCTTCTTGGCTAATTTGTACGTGGCTGGGCTGTGAGCCTCCTTTTCGTTTTTTTCGGCTGCCATTTTTTCTCTCGCTTTGGGGATTTTCGTGTGTCTGAACTTGGGAATTTGGACTTAAATGAAGGTGTAACTTCACTTGCAGAGGTCCTGGGTGCCCCCCTTGCTATGGGTAAGCTTTTTATGTAGTTTTTGTAAGTATTTGGTGTGTTTTGACTGTTTTTAGTGGCGCGCGGGTCAGCCGTTATAGTCGGATTCTTAGTGCGTGTGAGTGTCTGTTACATTAAGGTTGCCTCATTCCCTAAGTGCTTTGAGAGGACCTCAGTTGCTGGCATGGAGCGCCTTCGGCCGCGGTGTGTGTGTGTAACCGGGTGTGAGGCGCCTTTGAGATTTATTTTTTTATTTTTTTTACAAGTCGTGTATGTGTGTGTTAACAGAGCCGACGTTGGAGCCTCCACCTCCACAAATGCGGACCTTCGCTTTGCGAGGATCCGCACTTGCGGGAACGTTGTTTTTTTTTTTTTGGCTGGGAGGTTGGGGTTTTTTTTGTTAAAAAGTCATGTGTGTGGTGTGTTTGTGTTAACACAGCCGACGTTGGGGCCTCCACCTCCGCAAATGCGGCCCCTCGCTTCGTGAGGACCCGCATGCTCACAACTATATATGTGATAAATATATATATATATATATATATATATATATAAATATTAATATATTATATATATATATTATATATATATATATTTAAAAATATATATATATATATATATGTATATATATAAATAAATATATATATATATATATATATATATATATATATATATATATATATATATATCTAAATGAAAGAGAATAGGATAGAAGTGGAGGTAGTGCTGGTTCCTCCTGGTGCTTAACACCTAAAGTAAATATAGGAGTATAAGTAAACAAGCTGGGGAGGTGAGCCGTAATTAATGGTATAAAAATAGTATATATGGCTGGAGTGGGCTACACTCACTTTAATAAGCCTTTAAAAGGGAGAATACGTCGCTGTGGCAATAAAATAAAGGTTTACCTCATAACCTAAGTCAAATCATAGGCAAACCGCACAAAATAAAAATAAAAAATATTGTGCCAACATAAACAACAAAAATAGTGAATAGCGAAATGCACACAGTAAGTCACAGTGTGCCAGTGAGGATGCTGTTGTGATGTACTATTACAGGTCCGATAGACTTGTAGTACAGTCCAGTTAGGAGCTGGATCACAACGGGGAGTGGTGCCGGAGGTAAAATAGTACCTGGTAGCCTACCTTAATCCACACGCGCTGGCCGTAATTACCTTGCGTGATCTACACAGGTATCAGGACTCCGGGAGGTTCCACTTCTACCTTCCAGTCTCACACATCATATCTCGAGGATGACTGGATGCATCCTAAAGGTCAGTTAAGAGAGATCTGCCAAGGAATAAACCTGACCGATTCGGTTTCGGCACTTCTGCCTTTCTCAAAGGTCCAAAGCAGTCTGTGAGCCTGTTTGTGGCTACATTTCGCGGGCTATATTTATACCGCGTTGGCTCTCTCCTAATTGGTGGATGTGGTTTGTCCCTTCTTCCCTTCTCTGCGCAAACAAGGACATCGGCAGTGCTTGGGTTATGAGGTAAACCTTTATTTTATTGCCACAGCAACGTATTCTCCCTTTTAAAGGCTTATTAAAGTGAGTGTAGCCCACTCCAGCCATATATACTATTTTTATACCATTAATTACGGCTCACCTCCCCAGCTTGTTTACTTATACTCCTATATATATATATATCTATATATATATATATATATATATATATATATATATATATAGTTATATAAATATGTGTGTATATATATATATATATAAATATATAAAGAAATATATATATATAAATATATGTATATATAGATAAATATATGTATATATATATATATATATAAATAAATATATGTGTATATATATATATATATATATATATAATATATATAGAAATATAGATATATTTATATATATATATATATATATATATACATATATATATATATATATATAGAAATAAATAAATACCTGTGTGTGTGTGTGTATATATATATATATATATATATATATATATATATATATATATATATATATATATATATATATATGAGAGAGTATTAATAATAAAAAATAATATTAATGAAAAAGGTCATAAAAAATATATCCTATATTATATACTAATGATTGTTTATTATTGGATTCACTACTTATGGCAGAAGTTGATGGATAGACAATATGAACACTGTACAGTAGATCTCCAAGTCAGGAAGGAGTTGTGGCAGAGTATCAGGTTGGATACGCTTTTTATTAAGCTGTTTATTGCAACTGTATGAATCTCCTTATAATTTGAAGGACTTCTGAAAGAAAATGATAGGTGCCTATAGATCAATGGCTATCATCTTCTGCAGTTTGTTCCTCACAATCACATAAGTGATCCAACACTTACATTTCAATATTGTATTTTTTGGGTAGTGGATTATGAGGGATTACATTGCATGCAAAAGTTGCAAGTATATGTCTAAGACGTTTAATCATCCTTTTGACTCCCCTTCTTTTATCAAATAGCTAAAATATCAAAATATCTGTTTTATGATACATGAGTTCTGCAAAGGTTAAAACACTCATTTTTATATCCGTAATATCACACATTACCTATTTTGTCATAGTATATGGGATGCCATCATTAATGTCATAGCAGATATCATTAGTCATATCATATGGGACGACTAATGTCATATGATGTCATGAATGATGTCATCAGAAAAATCAGTGCCAAGGAAAGCAAAGGAACCGTATCTTCCTGATTTTCTGCATATTTTCAGTATGAAAGTGGCCTATCCTTCTCTGATGCCATAACTATATTTTAATAGTTTTGTCAGTGATTAAAAAATGATCATTTTTAATTTTCTAACGAAACAAAGTCAGAGGTGCTCAACCAGAGAATGTGTTTAACATGTATTGGTATATTCCAATTGTATCAGTCATAAGATTAATATAACAATTGTTAATATATCTGAGTTTCAGCTTTAAGATCAGTTGTTATCTAACTAAATATTGGATTATCAAAACATTAGTATACAGATTATATATTGGCCCTTTTCATTTACTAGAGCTTATTGTTCACTGGAAGGTTAAATCATGAAGCTAAAGCTCAAATATTTTGGCCATATCATAAGAAGACAGTAGCACTGAACATGGCTGATAGATGTACCTGTTGTGCTATGGCTCATAGGTCAAGGAGGGTCACATCTGACTGAACAACTCAACAACAACAATAGTGTGGTTTGAGCCATAATATTTTATTAGATTGATTTATATTACATCATGTTGTTATATTCTAAAGATGTTGATCTCTGGAAATGTACTTACAGCGACACTTCATTTGTACATATTCATTATTACCACCATATTGAGAATTAATTCAAGTTGTAGAAGATGTAAAGGTTTCTACATGTGTTCCTCACACTTCCCTGTTATTAATCTTCTATGTCCGACTTTTGTCTGTCAGTCTTGCTACCAAGATCTATGGACAGTTTGAAGCCCAGTAATATTTTCCCTCTGATATACCCAATAATGATGTGTATAGGAACTCTTCATTTGAATAATTCTTCCATGAAAACCTTGTTGGTGCCAAAATTGAACTGATATTGATAGATAGATAGATTTCGAAGTGTAGGGGTGTGGTAAATGATGAGCCACCTTAAAGAAAATAGAATTTGATACTGGATTAATGTTTGCGTTTACCCTACTTTCCCTGCTTATTTCCATCTTTTTTCTCAATACAACATCAGTTTGGTCCAGTTGACCCACTGGGGCTTTGTAAAGTTGGCCATTATCTCTCACTTCCAGAACCACGTTAGATCGTCCGTAAAATCTAGGCCATAGTTTTAGTTTTAAAAATATCTTGTTTTAACAAAGAAGTTTCAAATATGGCCTTTTGTAAACTATTCTCATTATACAGTTTAATATAAGTCATTTCAGACCATGATATCATTATTCCCTGATTGGGACTTTATAAATCTCTTTTGAGACCTGGAATTTATATTTATGTTTAATAAGATAATGCAGCATTTATAAAGTTTTTATAATGTACCTTGCAAGACAATTTTTCTCCTCAATTACATTTACTGAATTTCCCAACCCCTTAGAGACATTGTCCCAAATCTACAAACAGATAATAAAGTCCTCAACCCGGTGTAAGTTGAAGCCAATGTGAGATGGAGGAACAGAAGCAGGTAGGGGAGAAATAATATTTATATTCCTGTATATGTGTCCGTATCATCATGGCACCTTTCTGTTGGACTTATCCAGGAGGATCCTCATGGCACTCTAATCTGGTATATCTTGTGTGGTGTGAGGAGTCGCATTTATTTTTTTATTTTATTTATTTATATCGCTGGACTCTCTTTATATAATGAATAGTAAATTATAACATAGGAGTTTATATTCATGTTCCTAATATATTTTATTTCAGGTTTTTCATGTTATTTGCAAAAATAATTTTGATCCAGTATTTGTTCATGTGTATTTTTATTGTAAAAAAAAACAAAAAAAAACATTAATGGCTTATATAAAGATATAGTTATTTACTATAAACATATTCTTATCTGTTCTTTCAATCTATTTCTTATTCCTCTGTTAGGTGTTTGCTTTTCTGTTTATGTGCTTTTGATGCGTCATTATATCACACACTTATTATCTTTCTCACATACGCTGTTACGTTCTCTTCATTTCTTCTCTCTTCATTTCCCTTGTACATTAGTCACGGTTCTCTCTTTCTAATTGTTGTATATCTCTCTTTTTCTCCTAACACCCTATATTCATTTATCTTACTCTCAGGGAAACATAGATTAGATGGCAAGTTGTAATCAAAAATGTGTGGGACAGTGACAGATGTTTTGCTAAAATACAGATAAGATACATTTGCTGCTCCACTCGGGTCTATGACTGTTTATATAGTCAAAAAAGTAAATTAGATTAGTCTGATCTCCCAGCAGTAAACCAATGCTGCCTACAATATTATAAAGCATTACATATTTAGGTATTCTGTAATTCTTTCTTTCAAACAATTTCCATTAGATTGTATACTACTGATGTCAGACTTACTGGCCTGTAGTTACTTGAGTCTTCCATACTATCTTTTTTTTTTTGTGGTACTGAAACTACTCCTAACAATGACTAACTAAAAATGTTTAGATACAAATGCAGTAAGTACCAGATCTAATCTCCTTATATATCATTGGATTCATACTGTCTGAGCCCACTTGTTCATTTTAACTTTATTATTGCTAATAAAACCTGAAAATGGACCAGTGCTAATTACTTTATCAGTTAATTGCAGATATATATATATATATATATATATATATATATATACATATATATATATATATACATATATATATATATATATATATATATATATATATAATTAAAGAGTGAAGCAGCAGTGAATGTCCAGTAATTTAGTAATTTAATAATTATTAATCCATATATATATACATAGATTAATAATGAGAATTGCAATATAATTTGATACCTTTTGTATTGGACAAACGTCTTATTTATAATGACGAGCTTTCGAGAGGCTTAACCTCCCTTTATCAAGTCTCAAACAATACTAACATGAGATGGAACTCTCAGTACTCAGGAAAATTTAAAAGCATCCAAGAGAGAAAAGCATTTGAAATAAAGATGATCACATTCTTCAACTCTAAAAACACAGGACTTAATATAGACTTGGGCTTTCTAACACATTATCAGAATTTCATGTGATTTTTTTTCTTTCTTATTATACTATAACAGACTTAGTGAGGTGTTTGTCCAATAGGAAAGATATCACTGTGGACTACAGTGCTCTGCTTTTTCATGTATGTATTGATGTATATGTGTATATATGTTTCCTTTGCTATGTTGTGTTTATTCCCCATATATGTATTTACCTGATGAGGTCAGATGCTGTTTCCACTCTATCTGCATCTGCTGTTATTATTCAAACTGAGGGTTCCATCTCATGTAGTATTGCTTGAGACTTGATAAAGAGAGGTTAAGCCTCTCGAAAGATCGTCATTATAAATAAGACGTTTGTCCAATACAAAAGGTATCAAATTATATTGCAATACTCATTATTAATCTCTCTCTCTCTCTCTCACTCTCTCTCTCTCTCTCTCTCTCTCTCTCTCTCTATATATATATATATATATATATATATATATATATATATATAGATTAATAATTACTATATATATATATATATATATATATATATATAGATTAATAATTACTATATATATATATATATATATATATATATATATATATATATATAGATAGATTAATAATTACTATATATATATATATATATATATCCTCTTTCCTCCTGGCTCTCTTTATTTTTAAATATTCTGTTTCTATGTGTTTTTCTTCTATCTACATGTTTTTCCGTTTTACATCTTAATTTCAAATGCATTTTCTCTCTATTGTACAAATTTGTATTTACAAACATGCTGCCAAATCTTATTATCAAAGTCTTTATAATATAATTTGATCCATATGTTTAATGTACCCCTAGTGTCATGGAATCGAGCGCACTCTTCAAACAAATAAAATAAATATAGCAATAAACATAGTACACCTTTCTCACCCAGATTCAAATTTCCAGTACTAATCATGGATCCTACAAACCAAAGCCTAGTTTCCTATTTCACATTGAAGGGGATCTCTGATGTTCCTGAGCTTCAGCTTCCAATCTTCCTTCTGGTTCTTCTTATTTATCTCATCACTCTTGCTGGTAACATGACCATTCTTCTGCTCATCTGCCTGCATCATCACCTGCACACTCCCATGTACTTCTTCCTGGGGAACTTGGCAATCATAGACATGTCCTCTACTACTGTCACTCTGCATAAAGTATTTACTGGTTTTGTATTTGGAGATAACACAATATCTCGTCTTGGTTGCCTCACACAGTTTTTTTTGTTTGCATCATTAACAGTTTCTGAACTGTATATACTGACAGCCATGAGTTATGACAGGTATGTTGCCATCTATAACCCATTGATGTATCACATGGTCATGAACTGGAGAGTTTGTGCTCTGTTGGCCAGTGTCTGTTGGCTACTGGGTTTTCTAGACTCTACATCACATTTAATTTTCTTATCAAATTTTAATTGCTACTTATCAACGGAAATAAACCACTTCTTCTGTGATGTTGGACCAATTGTCAGAATTACTTGCAGTGATACTCATTTCTTAGATCTTTCATTTTTAATTAATACAACATTTCTTTCTATTTGTCCACCTCTCCTCACCTTCACCTCATATGTATTTATTATCTTTACTCTCCTTAAAATTAAATCCAGCACGGGGAGACGTAAAGCCTTCTACACATGTTCCTCACACCTAACAGTTGTTGTTCTTCTCTATGTGACTCTTATCTGCCAATATGTAAATCCAGACCTGAAGGACAGCTCGCAATCCAATAAGTTTTTAGCTCTCTTCAACACAGCTGCTGTCCCCATGTTAAACCCAATTATTTACAGCTTAAAGAATGAAGACGTGAAATCAGCACTAAGACGAAGGATGCGTAATGTGATGAATTAATTTGCATTTGCTCTGTGATTAAGTGTGCCAGTGCATCTTGATGAGAACATGTCTATTGTTCAACCCTGGTCTCCACAGATCTGAACTTGTGCTGTACTCTAAATCTGTGTATTTACAATACACGGATCTGTCCTTCATTACTTGCTATATCCTTCCACAGCCGGACTGACAATCACTTACCTTCAGTCACTATCTTAGCCGAGACAGGGCCTACTCTATCTGAATGGGTGGAGAGGGTGACCACTAAGAGTGCCAATTCATGAGGAGCACTATCAAGGGATTAAACATTTAGACAGGTCAAAACTGAGCATCCTGTCCTGTAGCAACTAATTAATTTGTCTTCTGTTTCAGCTTTCTTTGAATTACTGGTATATATATATATATTTGTTATATAAATAAATACATGACTTTGTAAAGCAGAAAGTATTAAATAAAACATTTTATCGTAATTTAATTTTTTTGACTTGGACCTTGAATTTAACCACAGTGGATTTCTAGATGGTCTTTTCCAAACACAATTTTTCTATACTTACAAACCAAATTTGTTTGATATGTCCCAAAATCGATATGGTCAGTCTTTCTTTAGAGCTCTACCATATTATTATTAAAGGATCATCAGCTGTTCTTACATCAATACTCCACCTCTACTAAAAAGTTATTTATTTTGGGAAAATAATAGGAAAGATCTGATCTTTTCTGCATAGTATTGATACTACAAATAAATTTGTGACATATTTAGGTATTTTTAAAACGTTTCATATGGAGTCTATTTATCAAGAGTTGTTAAAAACTGTTCACTAATTTAACTACATATCCCATTGTCTTTCTTTGGTGGAACCAATAATATTTACATACTTGCTCTAAACATTTGCAAAATTGCCCATGTCATGGGATAACAAGAAGCCTTGGGCCCTATCCATATCCCTATTTTGTAAAGTTACAAAAATGGTAACTTTTCCTAGCTATTCTATTCACCCTGTTTTTCCAGTCTCGCAAATTACGGCAAGCTTTCCCATTGATTTTTTTGGCATCCATAATAATAAGAGGGACTCTTTCATAGTTTTACACAAAATCTGTATTCAAATTAAGAAGGAATAGTAATATCAAAAATCTGAAGTAAAATCTACTAAACGGCACCCAAAAGGGTTTGGAACCAATTTCTGAGACCTGGAGCAGCAGTTAAAGAGAAAGTAAATCACTAAGAAACAATAAAAAAAAAGCATAGAAGTTCATCAGAATTTGATGCGTAACATTCCCATAGGCACACGTGGATTTAAAAAATATGATCTTTTTATTATTATATGTTGTTATTATACAATATCCAGGGTAACACGGAACCCAGGAAATCCACATGGACTAGAAACAGATACTCTAATGCATTGTCTATTGAAAGGCGAGCTCTATCTGCAAATTTACTTATCCACTCGAAAAATGCTTACTCACATTTATTGGTACTTATGCCTACTCATTTTTCTATATACAATATGACATTCTCATTTTCTTTTGGTTCCTTGAGCTGTGTCTCATCAGTAATTGAAGTAAAATGCGGGGTTTGGTGTAATATGGCGAGTAACATGTATATAATAATATATGTATATAATATGCATGTATATATATCATACAATAATAATACAATAATATAATAAGGGATAATATACAATAATATGTCTATTTGAACAGGATTATAAGTAGGAGTCAACATGGATTTATGAAGTAAAGGTCATGTCAAACAAATCTGATTAGTTTCTATGAGGAGGTTAGTAGGAACCTGGATCAAGGCAACTCAGTGGATGTAGTCTTTTTGGATTTTGCAAAGGCTTTCGACACAGTGCCACATGGGAAACTATTGTGCAAACTAAGGGATACAGGAATTGCAGTAAATATCTGCTCATGGATTGAGAGCTGGCTAAAAGACAGGAAGCAAAGGGTTGTTGTAAATGGAACATACTCTGATTGGACTAATGTGGTAAGTGTGGTTCCTCAGGGTTCAGTATTAGGTCCTCTCCTTTTTAACATTTTATTAATGACTTAGAGGTGGGATTGGAGTGTGGTGTCTCCATTTTTGCTTATGACACAAAGTTGTGCAAGGTAATTAAATCAGATAAGGACGCGCTTTCCCTCCAAAAGGAATTTACATAAAAATAGAGGAATGTGCATCTAAATGGCAGATGAGATTTACTACGAATAAATGTAAAGTTATGCATCTGGGAAGGAAAAATAGCCATGTAATTTATAATCTTAATGGAGCAAATCTAGGTGTATCAGATATTGAAAGGGATTTGGGAGTGCTTGTGGACAACCACCTAGGTAACAGTGCTCAAAGCCAAGCAGCAGCTACAGAGGCAAATAAAATATCAGCATGTATGAAGAAGGGTATAGAAGCCAGGGAAGCAAATATAATTCTGCTACTATACAAATCTTTAGTACACCCTCATTTGGAATATGGAGTACAATTTTGGGCACCACTTCATAGAAAGGACATTTTAGATCTGGAAAAGGTACAGAGGAGGGCAACAAAACTAATAAGGGGAATGGAGGGGCTAAGTTATAAAGAAAGACTATCCAAATTAAACTTATTTTCTCTAGAACAAGGTGTCTAAGACGAGATATGATTGCCTTATATAAATACATCCAGGGTCAGTATAAATATTTGACAAGGGAGCTTTTTTGTGCCAAGAGGTTTTCAACTGACAAGAGGACATCCCTTGAGGTTAGAAGTAAAAAGATTCCACCTTAAAGAAAGAAAAGGGTTCTTTACAGTAAGGGTGGTTAATCTGTGGAATTCTCTACCAGAGGAGGTGTTGACAGCGGATTCGATAGATAACTTTAAAAGGGGACTGGATTTATTTCTAACTAAAAAGGGAATTCAGGGTTATCATGATAATTAGAGAGACAGTATTAATCCAGGGAGAAATCCGATCGCCAGTATCTGTGGTCAGGAAGGAATTCATTTTTTTTCTGTCTCTTTGAAACGATTGGCTAAGTCTCACTTGTTTTTTTTTTTTTTTTCTGTTTGCATTCCTCTGGATTCATTAATAAAAAAAAAAAAAAAAATTAAATAATAATTAATTAACAACTAATTTAATTTCTTTTAAATTAATATTTAACCTGCATATTGCAGATCAGAGGAGATCTTAAAAGGGGGGGGGGGAGAAAGAGAGCCACAGGGGGAAAGAGAGACACAGGGGTGGTGACTCGAGTCCCTCGCCCTCCCTTATCTTCCTCAACACCCCATCCTCATCCTCAACTGAGGAGGGAGGATGAGGAGGGGCGTTGAGGAGGGAGGTTGAGGATAAGGAGGGGCGTTGAGGAGGGAGGTTGAGGATGAGGAGGGGGTTGAGGAGGGTGATAAGTGAGGGACACAGGGAAGGGAGGGGGAGGGAAAGAGCAACAGGGAAGGGAGAGGGGGGAAGAGACACAGGTGAGGGAGAGACACAGGGGAGAGAGAGGGGGGACACAAGAAAGGGGCACAGAGGGCACAAGAGGGGCACGAGGCAGCACATTTCCCACCCTCTGCTTTCTACTCGAGTCACTAATTTCTCCCATTATTTTGTAGTAAAATAGTATAGGCTTATACTCGGGTCAGCTTATACTCAAATATATACGGTATATATATATATATATATATATATATATATATATATATATATATATAGTATATAATATATATCAGTCATATGTGTGTTAATAAATATATTAGTTAATTTAAAGATAAAAAAAAGAAAAGCAGAACACATTTATTTAGAACAAATGACATTTTATGACCACACACTCTAACTTTTACATACATTTTTTAAAGCAAACTAATTTCATTATTTTAACTATATATGAAAAATTACGTAACCTAGTTATTTAAAAAAAAATAGCGTACACACATTTTTTTTAAATTAATGGCTTAAAATAGGTTTGAACTAAAAGAACAAAAAACTCAATATGTTTAACAGGGACAGTTACTATATGAATTCAGCATACCTTTTCAAAATGAATACACGTTTTTAACATGCTTTCTCTCTTATCAAATGGTGCAGAGCACATATAGGGCACTTTTGTGGTCCTTTAATGACATATAATGGAAGGGTCAAGAAGATTAAAGTAATGTAGACTAGCACAAGAACACATGGAATTGGATGTCAGTATATAAGAAATATAGCACGCAACAACATAACTGTTATCGGGTATTAAGGAATACAGTAGGTGGAGAGATTTGAACTTACACAAGTAAACTTAGGAAATCGAGTACTAAGTCATCAGATAGTTTTGGATCGGGAATTGATGTATATAAATCATGGAAAGATTTAGAACTTACACAATAAAATTTATGGAATTGGGTATTGCAGTATCTAATAGATGAGTAGAACTTATGCAAGAATACCTAAGGAATCGGGTATAAAGGTATCCGGTCGATGGAGAGATAGAGCTTACAAAATAATATGTATGAAATTTGGTATCAAGGTGTCACAGCCTGTTTTTTATCGGTCTTGAAAAGTCCAAGAAAACCAATCCTACCCTCAGGTTGCATAGGTTCCTTATCCCTACACACAGGGTAGCATAACAGGAGACTAGGACAAGTTGGCATTTTCTCAAACCAAGTTACAGCTTTAGGGCCAAATTGCAGAGTTTCAGGGAAAGGTAATGTATACCAAGACATGGACCACTTCCTTTGGTAAACATTCATTTCACACCTTGTCATCTTAAAACTACCCCCATGTGGGCCAAGTCTTTGTCCAAGGACCTGGTGCCAGCCTATCTCCTTTCGCACCTAAGTGCTGAGGGTCTATCAGCTACCTCAGGGCAGGATCTGGGTACAGGATGGGGAGATTAGATTGTGCAATTGCTGGGGATGGAGTGTCTGGGTGAGGAGTCAGGATCTATCCCACATGGGGAACCATAGATCTGCAGTTTATTAAGGGGATGCCCAGTTTATTGAGGGGATGGCTCTCCATTAACACTGGTCAACAAAGATTTTGTCTCAGAGCAACTAAGGGTTGTGCTACATGTTCTTTATCCCACTGATTTCAAAAATGGTTTCAGAATTGTTCTATCACCCATAGTATTAAAGTTGCACACTCTTTTATATAATAAGTTGCGCTACAGCATTAAGATATGTTAATTTTTCATCAGTAAAATCCTAGTATTATTTGTAATTGTTGTAAATTCTACTGATTAGTCAACTTAAAAAGGGCCTAGATTAATAAACAGTTGAGTCATATTCTCTCGCATGACTGGGTTTTTTTCCTTTATTTGTCAATTCTTCTAAAGTTAGCTTGAAAGCTGTGCTTCTCCACAAAGGAAATAAGTTTCCAGTAGTGCCACTAGCTCCTGCTGCCAATATCAAAGAAACTTTTGAGAGCATGAAACTCATGCTTGAAAAAATCAATAATGAAGAATACAAATGCAATATCTGACTTGAAAGTAGTCACTATTTTGCCTGGACTACAACGGTCACACAAAGTACAGCTGTTTTTTTTGTGAGCGGGACAGCAGAAACTGAAGAAATCATTTGTGGCCAAAATGAACATAACTTACTCCAGGACAGAAGAATGCTGTCAATACACAACTCGTTGATCCAGAAAAAGTGTATATACCCCCACTCCATATAAAGCTCAGTCTTATGAACAACTTTGTCAAAGTGATGGTTTGAACTGGACCTGGATTTACATATTTAAGAAAAAATCTTTGTAGGAACTCAAATAAGATAGCTGACTAAAGATGAGAACTTCGATAGTCAGTTGAACCAGGCTGAAAAGGTTGTATGGAAATCTTTCAAGAGTGTTTGCCAGAACTTCTTAGGGAATCACAAGGCAAACTACAAAGAAATAGTGGATGATCTTTTTCAATCGTACAAGACCATGGGATGTAACATGTCTTTTAAAATCCATTTCTTGGAATCACACCTGAATTCCTTCCCAGCAAATCTTAGGGAAGTCAGATATGAACATGGTGAACGATTCCACCAGGACATTTCCAAAATGGAAAAGCGGTATCAGGGCAAGAGGAGTCCAGCAATGCTTGCAGATTACTGTTGGACCCTTAAGAGGGAGGTTCCTGAGAAAAAATGCAGGAGAAATCCTATACTTCTACCTTTTAGGGGAGTTAGTTCTTTACTGTGTACGTAATGTAGATATATGTAATACTGTAAACTTAAAATCACTGTCACTCAAAACCCTTACTTGTTAGAAAAATTCTAAAAAGATATTTGCATTCAGCACAAAAATACTGTAAGCTTCACCTTTTTTGACTTCTGAGACAAAAAAAAAGGAACATTTTGTTGATCAGTGTAATTAGGAAACTTTAAGAAGGGTAGAGGGCTGTTAGTGTGTTTTGGGCACCTCCTTAGCTGGGATGGATCAATGGCACTGAAAAGGCTCATGGGTTTAGGGGACTACCCTGTCCATAGTCAATCTCCCCTAGGATAGAGATACCATTATTGAGTTGGAAGCTCTGGAAGTTGTGGCCACTCCGGGGTGTATGAACTTTTTGTAGATGACCAAGACTTCCATAATAATTTTAAAATTCAGGCACCCATAATGACTGTGTTCAAGTACTTCCTAATTTGTGGTTAACCACAAAACAACAAATCAAAGGAGTATCACTTGCAGAATACTAGACCCCACTTGATGTTTTGTCTATTTAAACAAGTGTTTCAATTGCTGTTTTGACAGCCTTGTTAATTATACTTGATAGCATTATCAGGTTCTTGAATCTCCCAAGGAAGTCTATGGAGCCTAAACTACCACTTTGCACAAGTTTGAATCCAGTCAGGACCCTAGCCAGCCCTGGGAATAAGAGCAAACTGTCTGTCACTGTTGGAAGTGTCTTCTGGTCACCCTTAACGTGGTACTAACCAAAAAACATTTTTTTATGTAATGTAATGTAACAGTTACACCCAAAAACAAAACAAAAATTAAAAGATTGCAAAAATGACCCAGAGCTCTCCAGGCTCAAATAACCTGGTAAAACATTTAACCAGGGTTTTGGAGAAAACCACACACAATAACATATCAGCAAGTGACAATGTCAAAAGTGCACTTATGACCTTTATAATAGCCATTTGGTCCAGTAGCCACATGTATGAAAGTGACAATCTCAATTTAAACTATTTCTTCAAATAATACACTAACTTCCCTTGTATAAAAAGTGAAATTACTTAAAAAAATAAACTGGGTTAAAGTTACGAGGCACACTAAAATCCTTCCTAAAAATAGTTTTCCTTCTGGGCTCAGAGCCCAATGCAAAGAAACATCAAGCTTGGTCAACTCATCATTTGGCATTAAATAAGAGAAACCTTATTATAAGTGAAATGCCTGTAAAGTATCCAAATCCAAACTAATGTCCAGCGCAACTAATAGAATCTAAATCTAAAGAATAGCTTCAATATTAGGAGAAAAAATAGCTTTCCAAAATGTAACGATATTAACTGCTCTTAAAATTCTGAGAGCTGAAAATTTAAAATGTAAAGAAATGTGTTATTTTTCTGATCCATTTTATTAAATAGGTGATAGAAACATGTCTTGAAAACTTTTTTTATTCATCCAACAAATTATACAGGGGTATCAATTTTGTCAAAAAAATAAAAATATTTAATAATCTTCTAGGATCAGTTCTGAATGCAAATAAACTTAGAGCCCTATTCAATTGAGAAATCGTAAGTTACTGGAGCCCGTAAGTGAGGCCCTAAGTTAATTTGCTATTCAATTGGTGTCTGTTTGTGGGCTCCAATCAGGTTACGGGTTACGGCCTTGAAAACCTTGCAGTTGTTAAACCCGGAACTTACAGCCTCTCGATGCTTTTGATCTTTCCCGTCCGCAAGAGTTACAATCGCAAATCGCTATTCAATTACCACAATTCTCCAAGCCCGCAAATGTTTTCACACTCGTAAACGCCACATGTAGGAGAGTGCTGGAGAGAACTCGCAAGGGGGTTAAACACTTTTTCATAGCACTGTGAATGCAAATAAAAAATCAATACTGCACTGTAAATGACGGAGAAAGCGATGACAGACATTAGAATTAATTGCGCAACCGTCTCAAGCTTGCAAATCGGCAATAAAAAAATCATATTTGTTTATGTGTCATTTCAGGGTTATATTGAACTTGTGAATCAATGAGTTTATACATATCAGGCCACCCACATAGACTAGAACAGTATTGACATTCATTTTTATTATTTTGTGTTTTGAGGGTTTGCAAGTCTCATCACATATCGGACCACCAAACCTAATTGAGTTGACCTGTAACCGACAATGTTTTACTGCCGTAATGATGGCAGTCTCATTTTCTATTGGCTGTTTCGAAAAGGGAGGTTACGGCCTTGCTCAATTGTTCATGTTCCCGCCCTGAACTGCTACAGACGAGTGCATGGTTTACGGCTTCGGTGTTCGGCCCCTAACTTGGGGGCTTGTGCAATTGAATAGCACCAGAATCGGAGACGAACTGGAGCCCACAGCAGGCCCGCAGACATATGGCCTGTATCCTGCGAGATGTCGGCTTGCAATTGAATCTGGCTCTTAATTAGTAGCTTGGTCTCCTCATAATCAGGTAGGTCCATTTGTAATTATATATAGGAAACCCACGCCAAGTGGTGTGATTATTTTTATAGAATGAAAAAATGTTTTTTTCTACACAACTGATAGAATCTAAATTTTAAGATTATATTCAATATGAGGACAATAAATTAACTTTACATACCCCAAACTAATTATATTAAGTGTTGTTAAATTTTTAGCACAACATTTAAAAGTAGCCATGTAAAAAGTGATATCAAATTAAAGAGCTCAAATGCATTGTGGACTAATTTGCATGTCTCTGCCCAGTTTCCCAGAGTGCAATGCAATCATTGTATTTCTTGGAATTTAGAGAAGGAAATATGTTTTTAACCTACCGTATTTTTAGACATTCAAATGTCAATACAAAGATTCATAGTGTAATGCAATTTACCAGTTAAATAACATTTAATAATATAGTCCTATATAAAACAATGTAAAGAGTTACAAAGCTGATGACATCAGGACGACTTCACAAGACAAGTTTAGTTACTGAAGGTGATGCTTTAACCTATTTGAACAGCAATATTGTACTACTGTGTCTATAGAGGATGTGACTACAATAAACAAATTGAACTTACCTATTTGTCAAAATCAAAACAATAGAGATTTATGGACATATTTTTTTATTGGTTTAAGGTTTTACTGATTGTTTTCGACCTGAGCCCCCATGTTCCTAGTCTGTTTCTCAGTTCCTCTTTTTACTTTGGTCAATTCAATTTTGAGATCTTCCTTAGTTTCTCTATTCTCTACATTCACAGATGGTAATGTCAGCCCTGGTGACCCAAACATGATCTTTATCCTGGATTTCAGTAATTTCCTTTTTTGAACAGCCTCCGACCTTCTGATTGGCCCACCTGTACACAACAGGGTTGTATTTAAATCCAGAATTTTGTTCAATACCCCAGGGCAGATGTTGCCTTCAGATGCTCTATCTTATTGACATTCTGCTCCAGTGTCTCCTATTTCCCTGTACAGGAAGTCTTCTAAACATTCTCTAACCTTTTATAAAATAAAAAAATAAATCTCTTGGGAAAATGTGCCTCAGTAAGACACTAATAACTGTCTATATTTATCAAATGTTGCAGTAAATGGGAATAAGTGGTATTAAAAAATATCAGATATTCTTTGTTTCCTCTAGAACCTATTTTTCAAACTGGGTCGCCATTCAAGGCTGGGTATTATATATATATATATATATATATATATATATATATATATATATATATATATATATAATGATCTTTACATGGGTTTGTATTATAATAACTTGAATGGCAACTCCATTGACTTGTACCGAAAGGAGATGTAACATTGTTGTCCAGGACTTCAGTTGTGTCTGACTCTCAATTACTATATGGAAGCAGCATGCCAGGCACGTCTGTCTGAGTTTCTGGTTGTGCTTATCCATATGGTTTTCTTGGCAAAGATACTGGAGTGGGTTGACAGTTCCTTCTCCAGTGGGCCGCAATTTGTCTGACTTCTCTGCTATGAGACCTGCCTATCTTGGGTGACACTACATGGTAAAGCTCACAGCTTTATTGAGGTACACACACCCCTTCACCATGACAAGGTAGCGATCCAGAAGGGCAACATTATCTAGGGTTACATAGTTACATAGTAGTTAAGGTTGAAAAAAGACTTTCAGTGCATAAAGTTCAACCTTTTAAGATCTCCTCTGATCTGCAATATGCGGATTAACTATTAATTAATTAGTTGTATAAAAAAAAAAATCAATTCCCTCCCGATCCCAGACACTGGCGACCGGACCTCTCCCTGGATCAATACTGCCCCTCCAATTATCCATGATAACCCTGAATTCCCTTTTTAATTAGAAATAAATCCAGTCCCCTTTTAAAGTTATCTATCGAATCCGCTGTCACCACCTCCTCTGGTAGAGAATTCCACAGATTAACCACCCTTACTGTGAAGAACCCTAGGGTGATTAATTAACTCTCACAGTGAAGGAGATTATTGGTTTTTGTGTATCTTTGTCATGGTCCTGATGCCACCATGTTTGCTGGGCTCATAGGGAGGGTCTCAAGTCACTCTAAGCAGGTATTTATTCATCTCTTGTGTGGGTGTGAGGACATACAATTATTTATCTTTGGCCCGATATCAAAACAGATAGCTGTGTTGGAGATGTAGGTGCTGGGAATATGCAAATAACCAAAAAAATATTTTGAGGTTTTTGTTGTAATTATGATACAATTGTATTTGATATGTTTATATGAAAACAAATATTTGTGATTTATATACAGTAATAGTCATTGAATTAGTATATACATGCTCTCCCCTTGTAATCTTTAATCTTTGTCATATTT
This sequence comes from Discoglossus pictus, assembly GCA_027410445.1. NCBI lineage: Eukaryota > Metazoa > Chordata > Amphibia > Anura > Alytidae > Discoglossus > Discoglossus pictus. The sequence goes on from CM050170.1 coordinate 63,629,112, forward strand.
GTTTTTTTTTCTCATTCTTTTTCCTCTCCCTCACTCTATCTTTTGGTCTCTTCCCCCTTATGTTCTTACAATATGTTTACAGTTTTATACATATATTACCTTCTTTCCTTCTTTCTTTCTTACATACTATCCTTTCTTCCCATTGTCTCTATTACCTATTTTCTCCCTCCCTCACTCTTTCTCTCACTCACTCATTTTCTCCCTCAGTCTTTATCACCTATTATATTTGTCAAACTGCAAGTTGTCGTCACATTTGCTGCCCATAGGGCCACAACTGCGACCCTTGTGAAGTGAGGTGAGCCGTCTGCAGGCCGTAGAGCCGCATTTGCGGGTCGTAGGGTCGCGTTTGTGGACCGTAGGGTTGCAACTGCGAGCGGCCCTCGGGACTACCTGGTTCCTGCCTGGGAGGACTCGCTGGAAGTGCTTAGAGTGAGGCCCCCCCGGCTTTGCATTATCCCCAATGTACCTGGTTCCTGCCAGTAGACGGGGCTGCAATGAGCGCCAAAGGTGCAGCAGCTTACCGGTCAAGGTAAGTTGGGGGGGGTAGTAATTGAAGTGGGGAAAGGGAGGATGATGGAGGAGGAGGATAATAAGGGGAGAGGGAGGGATAGGGAAAGAGACACGAGGGTGAGGGAGGCAAAAAGACACAGGGGAGGGAGAGGGGGAAAGAGACACAGGGGAGGGAGAGGGGGAAAAAGACACAGGGGAGGGAGAGGGGGGAAGAGACACAGGGGAGTGAGAGGGGGGAAAGTGACGGGAGTGAGAGGGGAAAGAGACACAGGGGAGGGAGAGGGGGAAAGAGACACAGGGGAGGGAGAGGGGGAAAGAGACACAGGGGAGGTAGAGGGGGAAAGAGACAAAGGGGAGGGAGAGGGGGAAAGAGACACAGGGGAGTGAGAGGAAGAAGAGACACAGGGGAGGGAGAGGGGGAAAGAGACACAGGGGAGTGAGAGGGGGAAGAGACACAGGGGAGGGAGATGGGGAAGAGACAGGGGAGGGAGAGCAGGGCAAAGACACAGAGGGAGTAGAGGGGGGGAAATGGACAAGGGGAGGGAGATGGGAGGAACAGACACGAGGGATAGGAGGGGGAACAGACACAAGGACAGGAGAGAAGGGGGAGATGAGATACAAGGGAGGGAGAGGAGGGGGAAATGAGACACAAGGGAGGGAGAGGAGGGAGGACATGAGACACAAGGGAGGGAGATGAGGGAGGAAATGAGACACAAGGGAGGGAGATGAGGGGGGAAATGAGACACAAGGGAGGGAGATGTGGGGGAAATGAGACACAAGGGAGGGAGAGGAGCGGAGAAATGAGACACAAGGAAGGGAGAAGAGGGGAAAAATGAGACACAAGGGAAGGAAAGGAGGCGGGAAATGAGACACCAGGGAGGGAGAGGAGGGGGAGAGGAGACACAAGGGAGGGAGAGGATGAGTAAAGGAGACACAAGGGAGGAAGAGGAGGGGGAAAGGAGACACAAGAGTGAGGAGGGGGAAATGAAACACAAGGGAGGGAGAGGAGAGGGAAGTGAGAAACAAGGGAGGGAGAGGATGGAGGAAATGAGACACAAGGGAGCGAGAGGAGGGGGAAATGAGACACAAGGGAGGGAGAGGAGCAGAGAAAAGAGACACAAGGAAGGGAGAAGAGGGGGAAAATGAGACACAAGGGTGGGAGAGGAGGGGGAAAATGAGACACAAGGGTGGGAGAGGAGGGGGAAATGAGACACAAGGGAGGAAGAGGAGGGAGAAAGGAGACACAAGGGAGGGAGAGGATGGGGGAAATAAGACACAGGGGGGAGGAGAGGGAAATGAGACACAAGGGATTGGTAAGGGGAAATGAGAAACGAGGGAGTGGAGGGGCGAAACAAGACACAAGGGAGGGAGTAGACAGAAGAGCGCCAAAGGCACTCATTGCACTGTGAGGCAAGCAGTTGAGGCACACAGTAGACTCCCATTGTGTGGCAAACAGCATTTCCACACTTTTTTTATTCCCCCTTCATTTTTGATGGGCAAGTTGCTAGTATATATATAGGGCCTCATTCTATTATCGGCCGCAGCCGCTGCGGGGCCGCAAGGACCGGCCGCAAGCTTTCCGGCTATTCTATTCCCCTCCGGCCGGGGACTCCGGCAGGCTTGCGGCAGGCGCCTTGCTATCTCTTGCGGCCGCAAGCGCCGGAGGAAAGCCTTTGATCTAAAACGGCCACAAGGAAATCGGCCGTAAGAAAAGCCTGGTTGCTATTCTATTGCTCCGGGAACCCTGTCTGCAAGGCTAAAAACGAGCCGCAGCAAACAGGTCCCGCTAGCACCAATTAAGCACCTAAAATAGCTCAAATAAAGCCATCCTGCACTTTGCGGAGTCTATAAAGGGATATTCGGTGTTAGCAAAAATAGCACATAATTACCCTATACTCAAATCCGTAAAATATATATTTTTTAATATACGTAAAATATACATGTAAAAAGTCCAGAGTGCTTGGAGCACCTCAGACACGCCCACGCCGCAGCCGGAAAATAAACAGTTAATTTGAACTCGGGTTTGGGCTGATGTGCAAGCTTGAGAGGGGGTTAAAAAGTCCAATACCTCATTACAATTCAATACAGTCCAAGACAAGAGATGGCAAAGAAAAACAGAGCTTCTGGTTTAAAGATATACAATGTAAGTTGCTTTGGGCATTGAATACGGAAAGGGGTAAATAACCCAAACTAATTATTTAAACATTAGCTCTGGAAAGAGAAATGTAATGTATTTTTTCATTAAAATAAATACAATTCACTAACCTTTTTATACTTGTATTGCTTGAATAGTCAGTGATACATTTCAATGGGGATTTGGGGGGCCTCTATTGGGGTTATGTTAGATGTTTTTAACCACACATTTTCCTATTACTGTAAAATGATAAGATAGCCAAGCATACATTTATTTGTATAGCGGTTGAATATAAAAGCAACATCATATCATGGGTCAGGTTCAAGATGAAAGTACAAACCATTTAAAGGTTAGAGAGTATATATTGAGGAGACAATTATTTGACTGTATAAAGGACTACCAACATCTATAAACATGATATAGTTAAATAAAAAATAATCTCTTTTACATGTTTATCATTTTTTTTAGTGAAATAGAGTTGTGCTCAAAAGTTTGCATACCTTGGCGAATTGTTAATATATGCACCATTTTTAAAGAAAACATTCAACTTGGCAAAATGCCTCCAGGTCATGCTAAGTCTTTGGTCGTCTTGCATGAACCGCACATTTGAGATTTCACCAGAGTGGCTCAATGATTTTAAGGTCAGGAGACTGTAATGGCCATTCCACAACCTCAGTGAGCCACCACCATGCTTCACAGTGGGGATGGTATTCTTTTCACTATAGGCCTTGTTTACCCCTCTACAAACATAGCGCTTATGGTTGTGACCGTAAAGCTCTATTTTGGTCTTGTCACTCCAAATTACAGTGTGCCAGAAGCTGTGGGCCTTGTCAAGGTGTTGTCGGGCATATTGTAACCAGTCTTTTTTGTGTCATTGGCACAGTAACGGCTTCTTTTTGGAAACTTGACCATACAGCTAATTTTTGTTCAAGTATCATTGTATTGTGCTCTTTGAAACAACCACACCGCCTTTTTCCAGAGAAGACAGTATTTCTCCTGAGCTTACCTCGGGGGGTTTTCTTTGTATTCCAAACAATTCTTCTGGCAGTTGTGGCTGAAATCTTTCTTGGTCTACATGAACTTGGCTTGGTATCAAGAGATCCCTGAATTTTCCACATGTCAATAAGTGATAGAATAGTACTGACTGGCATTTACTTTGGATATCTTTTTATATCCGTTTCCATCTTTATGAAGTTCCATTACCTTTTCACGCAGATCTTTTGACAGTTCTTTTCTGCTTCCCATAGCTCAGTATCTAGCCTGCTCAGTGCATCCACGTGATAGCTAATAAACTCCTTGACTTTTTATACACAGACACTAATTGCAATTTAAAAAGCCACAGATGTGGAAAATTAACCTTTAATTGCCATTTTAACTTGTGTGTGTCACCTTGTGTGTCTGTAACAAGGCCAAACATTCAAGGGTATGTAAACTTTTGATCAGGGCCATTTAGGTGATTTCTGTTATCATTATGATTTAAAAAGGAGCCTATTGATAATAAAAGGCTTCATATGATCACTATCCTTCAATAAAATACATTTTTTTGTGCATGATCAGTCATATTTTCTGAATAAATGCCAACATTTCACAATTTCTACCAGGCTATACAAACTTTTGAGCACAACTGTATATGAAATATTTTGTGGTTACTTGTTTTATTTTGTCACAACTATTTCTCAGTATAGTCCCTCCATATTGTTGCTCACTGCTATCCTACACCATCCTACTTAGTTTGTGCTTGCAACAGAATTTGCAAATATAATCTCACTGCTGGGAGAGGAACCAGTTACACAGCTGGACAGGCTCCATTTACATTATGATATCTTCAGTCAGAAGTTAGTGTGAGGCCGTAGCAGGGAAAAGAGCACACATGAAGTGTGATACATAATATATTAGAGAACATAAAACTCTTCCATTAATAAAAATTAATTATACTTACATTTTTTAAATAAAAGTAGCTGGGTTTAAAACTTCATGTCATAGATACATTATATGTGCCTATTATTTATATGTATACATATACAATTTGTACGTAGAATTAGTTTTTATTATTTACTAGCGACTTACCCTTCAAAAAATGACGGCAATGAGATGTGTATGTTTGGAAAGTTGTTTAGTTATTACTATACGTATTTGACACTTGTAAGATTTTAGTTATGATGAAGTAAGTAGTATTGTGATAATAAACATGTTTATTTTTGTAAAATGTTCTCTTGGTGAACAGTAACTGTTAAAGCATTTTGTATTAAAAGTATTAACATTTGAATGTAAGAACAGTTGAACTTTAAATGAATAAGTATTGTAAACTTGAGGTAATGGTTTTTTAACTCAAGAATTGTTAACTTAAATATACACTGAATCCAGAGGAAGGCAAACAGTAAAAACCCTCCTTGAAACGTACCCAATTAAATTAATTCCTTCCTGACCCCATGAAGTGGCGATCAGATTACTCCCTGGATTAATGTTTAACAGAAAAGACAATATTTACATTGTGACTTAAAACGTGGTTGAGCTCTTAACATGAACTTTGTAATATGTTGAAGTAAAGAACTTGAAAGTATATTTTTTGAAACTTTAACTTTCTTATCTGTCTAAGTAATGAACTTGAAAATATTGTTTTCAAACTTGTAACATTAGAAACAGTAACATAGTTAATTAACATTTTAACATAATTTGTAAAAATAATGCAAGGCAAGTGTTTTGTGAGGCTAATCATCCCTAAACAGTACTTCCATTAATTATGACTGAATTGTTTATTGTTTTGTATTTTTCAATGGTTGACCTTTGTTTATTGCTGTAACTTAAAATGTGGTTGAGCTTTTAACATGAACTTTGTAATATATTTAAGTAAGAAACTTGAAAGTATATTTTTTTAAACTTGAACTTTCTTATCTGTGTAACTAAGGAACTTGAAAAAAATGTTTTCCAACTTGGAACATTATAAACAGTAACATAGTTAATTAAGATTTTAACATAATTTTGTATTAAAAGTATTAACATTTGAATGTAAAAACAGTTGAACTCTAAATTAATCAGTATTGTAAACTTGAGGTAATGTTTTTTTTAACATGCAATTTCTATCTCAAGAATTGTTAACTTAAATATACATTGAATCCACAGGAAGGCAAACAGTAAAAACCCTCCTTGAAACGTACCCAATTTTAACATGAACTTTGTAATATATCTAAGTAAGAAACTTGAAAGTATATTTTTTGAAACTTGAACTTTCTTATCTGTGTAACTAAGGAACTTGAAAAAACATTTTTCCAACTTGGAACATTATAAACAGTAACATAGTGAATTAAGACTTTAACATAATTTTGTATTACAAGTATTAACTTTTGAATGTAAAAACAGTTGAACTTTAAATTAATGAGTATTGTAAACTTGAGGTAATGTTTTTTTAACTCAAGAATTGTTAACTTAAATATACATTGAATCCAGAGGAAGGCAAACAGTAAAAACCCTCCTTGAAACATACCCAATTAAATTAATTCCTTCCTGACCCCATGAACTGGCGATAAACATTAATCCAGGGAGTAATGTTAACATAACAGACAATATTTACATTGTGACTTAAAACGTGGTTGAGCAAGAACTTGAAAGTATATTTTTTGAAACTTTAACTTTCTTATCAGTCTAAGTAATGAACTTGAAAATATTGTTTTTAAACTTGTAACATTAGAAACAGTAACATAGTTAATTACCATTTTAACATAATTTGTAAAAATAATGCAAGGCAATTGTTTTTTGAGGCTAATCATCCATAAACAGTACTTCCATTAATTATGACTGAATTGTTTATTGTTTTGTATTTTTCAATGCTTTTAAATTTGTTTTGCATGGTTTTATTTCTTTAATGAAAAGTTATAGTACTTCATAGTAGACAATGTTTTAGTAAAAATACGTCCATCTTCTAATAAATCACCTTGACTTTCATTCTTTTCAATGTAAACTTGAATAGCCTGTGGATTTTTGCACCGTGATAACGCAACGTACAATAGACCATGTGCAAATACTGGTTTGTGCAAGAAAATACCCACAGATTTGAACGTTTGTCCTTGTGATTTATTAATGGTCATGGCAAATGCCATAATGATGGGAAATTGTCTTCTTTGAAGTGGTGCTAAATCTATTTGGTGCTACATCTATTCTTGGTATGAAAACTCTCTCTCCTTTATGGGTACCAGTTAAAATTTCAGCATCTATAAAATGGTCCTTTAATTGTTGAACAATTAGTCTTGTCCCATTGAGTAGGCCTTTTTTTGGGGTTCATATTTCGCAGTAACATGACAATTGCACCTTTCTTTAGCTGCAAAATATGTGGTGGCATTCCAGAAGGAGTTAGTGAGTTTATGAATTCAGTGGAAAAGTTAGCCTGACTTTCATTGTCATCAGCAAGTACAGAAGCAGCACTGTGATAATTTCTTTGTGGTGCATTAATTTTTTTAAAGATTTCATTATTGAGGATTAATGCATCCTTATTTTTACACGTTAGTATGACTTGGTTGGCAAGCTCTGAATATTCCTGGTTATTTATGCTACCTTCAAATATAGCCGATATAATATCTTGGTGACAAATCATATGAGGTGGGATCTCCATAGTGTCCTCGGGTAAATGTGTTATTTTTTTCTGTTCTGCCTTCTCCAATTTTAATAAGCCAATCATTGAAATCAGTTTGGCCTTCTGATCTCATGTTTTGTTGCAGTTGAAGATGGGTAAAATGTTTCCATAGTGTGCTTGACTTTATACAGGTTTCGATAATGTCAGTTCGATTTCCATGTACGACAGGTAATGTTTGTCTAAAATCGCCACCTAACAACATTACCTTTCCACCAAATGGAAAAGTATTATCCATGACTTCACAAAGCAAAGGGTCAATACATTGGAGGGCATAGCATGACATCATTGTGGCCTCATCTATTATAATTAATTTACTTTTTTTCAATTTCTTTGCCTGTAATGATGTCATACGAATATCTAACACAGAATTTCTAAAATAGGCACTGGCAGTTTAAAGCCACTATGTACAGTTCTTTCACCTTCTAACAAAAGTGCAGCAATTCCAGTAGAGGCAAACGGCAGTGCCATTTGACCTTGTGCTCGTACAGAACTCATTAATAAATTATATAGATACATTTTTCCTGATCCACCAGGTCCATCAAGATAGAAATAACGCTCTGTGACTATGTCATCATCTATTGCATTTTTAATGGCATTAAATACTTGCAATTGTAATGTATTTAAAGTTGCACGTCTTTCTTCTGTTCTTTCTACTTGTAATTGAATGTCATAGTCTTCAAAGTTTATGTCATCTATAAGACCTGGATCAGGCAAATTAAAACTTGCACAACTTAATCCATGAGTTAAAAATACTTCTTGGATTTCCATTAATGCTTTTAAGTGTGCAATGGGTTCATTGTATCATCGCATAAAGTCTTCAGCCATATTACTTTTAAATGTGAGAAGATACAAATAAATGCAAATTGTTCTCTCATCTGCCGTTGCATTTGACATTGTGCTGCTTCTTCTAAACATCTTTCCCACTCTGTATCATCAGCTAGTAAGTTTCTATGTCTTGCAGCTAAATGGAAGGATTCATATACTATGTCATTAACAGTTCTTAAGTGTTCAAAACTTTGTGCTCCAGGAACAATTCAAAATAATATCCGTAAGCAAAAACGTTCAACATCTCTTTGACTGACTGTGTAAATTCTTGGGATTATTTTATTTCCTCTGCTTTTTCTATGTCTCCATAATCCATTCACAAAAACATAGTGATATGGAATTTCAATATATAAGAATTGTGTTGCTTCTGAATCTGTGGAATTTAATTCAAACCATGCAGTTAGTGTAGTGTGACGAAGTTCACTTTGGGCCAATGCATTACTTTCATTTCCAGCATGGAAATACACTAAATGTCGTTGTGGCAAATGTACTGCTAATCTATATACTGCATGTGATCTATCATGCATTTCAAATTTTAAATGCCACCACATAGCTTCTGGCGCACTGACATAGCGAGCATCTACATGAGATGCAAGTTCATCATGTACTAACTCACTACTTTCAGGGTTGTCAGCACTTTTGACGACTACAGTAGCTGCATCATAGCCTTTGTAAATATATTTGTACACATATTTAATTGATTTGATGGAAGTGCAGGCTTCTACATTAATGTGGATGTTATACTTCATGAGTAAATGTGGATTGTAGGGTACTACATATCTATTGTCAACTTTTTTGCCACGAATAATGGCACTATCTCCTTCTCTTCTTTTATAAAGTGGATAGCCATCACAATTGGCATAGGTTTTGTCTCTATATTTTTTTGGAAAATCTTTGGAACATTTATTATTTTCCATACATGGTGTTTGTGGATTAAGCTCACCACAGGGTCCATGAATCATTCGATGAGTAACAATCTCATATAGTCTACCATATAGTTCTGGATCTGGTAGTTCAGCAACAATGACTGCATCCACTTTGTCAGAAATATCTAATTTATCTTTTTCTTGAAGTATTATGAGAAGATGTGCATGTGGAAGGCCTCTTTTTTTGAAATTTAACGGTATATACATAAGCAATTGCCAAATAAGTGACTTATAGTGATGTCACGTATTAATTCATTTAATTTAATCTTAAAAACTCTGGCTACTAAATCGGGTCTATCGGAAGCACTTTGGCCAAGAAGTACATTTTGTGTAATTTCTGGCCATTGGGGATTACATGTAAATGTAAGAAATAAATCGGGTTTGCCAAATTTGGTGACAATAGCCATAGCATCATTGTATCTTTCTCTCATATTTTGAGGAGATCCTTGACAGGAAGATGGTAAAATGGTTTGGCTTTGCCAGCTGTCATGTCTCTGCTTGTAGCCACCTCAGCAACATAGTCCATTAGTCCAGAATATTGTTCTACACGTAGTTTATCTTGTTGATATTTTATAAAGTTTAAATTATTGGCCTCAACTTGCAAATAGGAATCAATAATCCATTGTTGTGTTAGTTTTCCTTCACATAAAATTGGATTAAATGTATTTCGAATGGCAATTTAAGCTACTTTAAATTCAAGCATAGAAACATTATTTCGGATTCTGGCTTTAGCATTTGGGTAACTGGGAAGTGTTACTTTTGGTTGCCAACCTGCCTCTCCGTGTGGGAAAAAAATGGGATATGTCATTGGATCTAAATTTGGACTTAAGATACTCATATTAATGAATGGTTGCTCCTCATTTCTGGGATATATTCTAATGTCTCTTTAAAATGGTGGTTCTCCTTCATCATTTTGAAACACCATTGCAACCTCATTTGATGTTGGCAAGTTATAACGACGTTTATCAGTATGTCTGTCTCTTTTAAGCACCATATTGACCTTTGGCATTGGTAATTGATGTCTTTGTGCATGAAGTTGTTGTTCATTTTCTACTTCTGCCAATTTTTTATAAGCTTTACTGTAGGGGTTATTGTCTATAATGTTATTTAGATCTATAAAAACACTGGGTAAGCATTTTTTATTTTCTTCCAGCTGCATACATTGGTCATCAGCTTCTATTGTATCTAGGACATATAGTTGAGCAAATTTTCTTTGCTCTCCTTCCTCTGGATGTAAATGTGAAGTGCGATGATAAATTTGTCCTTGGACTTTAAAACAGTAAGGACCATGTCCTGGCACATTAGCAGCTAATGTTGCCCCCATAGATGTAAAGGATATGGCACTATTGTAGGATCTTATGTTTGTCTTAAAATTGTTGTAGTTTGGAAAAGTAGGTTCAGTCATAATGTTTTGTAAATAGATTGGAAATTCTTTTCTTTCTGGAAGTTTGAACTTGCCTTTTTGACAGCAACTAATAAATTGTCCATCTCTGGGTCTCTCCTGTTTAAAAAAAAAGCCTCACAAAACTGACATTGAGTATTCATTTCCCAACAACTATGAACCTCTACTGCTAAAGACTTGAGTAAAGGGCAATTTGCAAAGCATATATCAGTTTGACTTTCAAATTCATCAGGTGCAATGTCATGTGATGTTTCAACAACAGGTTCTAAATGCTTAGTTTTTTTCGTGGCTTTTCTTGGTATATCTTTTATTGGTTTAGATAAAATGTCATGTGATGTTTGAGGAACAGGTTCTAAATCCTTTGTTTGCTTCGTAGCTTTTTTTGATGTATCTTTAATTTTTGCAGCTGATAGTCTTTTGCTTGCAAGTCTTTCGCGTTCTTTTTCTCCTAGAATTTCCTTCTCCTCTGGTGTCTGCTGGTACGCCCATCTCTCTTGTCTTTTTCTAGTTTGACATCTTTTCTTTTTTTGTTTGCGCTCGTTAGTAGCCATGTTAATCTGTAAAAGAAAATAATGTATAATTAGTTTAGTTTGAGATGTTAAGTTTGATTTTTACATTTTTTATTATCAACAGTTTGTTTATATATGCTTGTGGTTCATTGTAGCGGTACTTTATTTGTATTGTTAAATAAGTGTTTTTTTATTATTTTGGTCTTACTTTCTGTCGTACGTTGTAATTTTTGCCTTACATGAATAGCACACTCAAGGAACTGACACTATACCTTCTACATGTAGTAGGTGTCTAGTGTTAATTGACATTTATATTTTAGTTGTTTTGGCATTTTTTTTGTTGTTGTACTTTTAACTTACAGGCATAGTAGAGGGCAAAAATTATTATTTGTAATTTTTACTACAGGGGATTGTCATAATAGTATTTTGATATTTTATTTAAAGGCTTATATAATTGGGCAACGATTTTTTTTTATTTTTTCTTGGGGTGTTAGTACTATTTGTTGTGGTATTCTATTTTATGTCTGTGTTTAGGTTTAATGCTTAATATTGTACATTACGACTGATAATTTAGAATGACAAATTTTATTTAGTCTGTGTTTTGAGACTTTTGTGGGCTATGCTGTTTTTTTTTGGGCTAGATTGAAGTTTGGATTTACTGTTAAACATTATTGTCCATAGAAGACAAATAAGAGGTAAATAAGAAATGTGTCAGTTATATTTTGGTAAAAGTTATAGGCCCTCATTCAATTGCGATTTGGTCAATTGAATAGTGCTCTAAATAAGCACATAACATATTTTTTTCAAATAAGTTTTTAGTTAGTGAAAACCTTGCTTTTGGATAGATGTTTACTAACTAAAAACTTCTTTCAAAAAATATGTTATGTGCTTATTTAGACCCCTATTCAATTGGGCAAATTGCAATTGAATGAGAGCCATAGTTAGAGCAAACATGTTTATTTAGTTTTCTCTTTTTTTACTTGTTATACTGTACCTTGGTTGAAGTGTGATTTCAAGCAGAATCTTTGTTGGTCCTCTGTTGAAAGTCTTCATCCGATGGTCTTCACGCAGTGTCTGTTGTAAAAGAAAAATTAAAATGTTATTTGACTTGAATGTATTTGTAATGAATAACATATTTCATTATTTTTGTCTATTTTATCTGTTATGGTGAATTTTTCTGCTATGCTGTTTTTTGTGCAACCTTTTAAAAATACTTTAATTGTATTTGTATATTTCAGTTATCCCTTTTTTATACTGTAATTATTAATGTTTTTCTTAGTTTGGATATGATTGCAATGTTTTTAGCATTATCCTGTTTTGTGTCCACCACTTTTGCTATGCTAATTTAGACTTCTTTGTAAGGCTTATGGCTTCTTAAACATTAAAGAAGAATCTTAATTTACTTTGCTATGTGTTTGTGTAATTTTTGGTACAATCCTATTTTGTGTCTACCATATGTTGCATACTTTATTTGCTTAATTAGTCTTTTTGATGAAGGTTAAATGTTTTTGTACATTGAAAATTAATGTTTTTCCTATTTTGGATATGATGGCTATGTTTTTAGCATTATCCTATTTTGTGTCCACCACTTTTGGTATGCTTATTTAGGCTTTTTTGTAAGGCATAAGGTTCTTAAACATTAAAGAAGAATATTAATTTACTTAGCTATGTGTTTGTGTGATTTTTGGTACAATCCTATTTTGTGTCTACCACTTTTGGTATGCTTATTTAGGCGTCTTTGTAAGGCTTATAGGTTCTTAAACATTAAAGAAGAATATTAATTTACTTTGCTATATGTTTGTGTGATTTTTGGTACAATCCTATTTTGTGTCTACCACTTTTGGTATGCTTATTTAGGCGTCTTTGTAAGGCTTATAGGTTCTTAAACATTAAAGAAGAATATTAATTTACTGTTCTATGTGTTTTTGTTGAACTGTGTTTAGTTCCTTATTCAATTTATATGTAATTTTTGTTTTATTTTACTTGAAATTGTTATATTGGCGGCCATTAAACATATATAGTTCCTTTATTTTTTCTACTTGTTATACTTTACCTTGATTGAAGTGTCCGAATGACAGAGGGTCCCCTTGTGCCAATCTTAATCCGCCGGTCTTCTTGTAGTGTCTGTTTGAAAAAGAAAGTGAAATGGTTAATTGTATATTTCTTCTTTTTGATTGAGCAAAGCATGGTCTTTTTCAGCATGTAATGTATTTTTGTATCTTACTTCTTCTTCTTTCTTGGTGTTCTTTAAAAGGGATTGTGGTTCACAGTGCACGGTGCAAATTCTTGAGTGACGCTGTTGATGCAGAGTCTGTTTGAATAGTAAAAAAAAGGAGAAAGATTGAGCTTTAGGTGATATATTGAATTCCAATAAATTAATGTAATTTAAATATACTTCTGTAATTAGTTTCAATTAACATTAGTTTGTTTTACGGCCTACACACATAAATGTGTTTGTCACATGTCACTATACATGATACACATATATGTGCGGGTCACATATCACTATACATGAATCACATTTTCATAGTTAAAGTTGTTTTTTTTTTGTCCTGTCTTGATAATAAAATGTAATATATTATAGCTTACCTCTCAGCTGTAATTTGCACAATGTAAAGTAGGAAATTAGAAAACAATTCTCTTCTCAAATAACAGCAGCAGTTAACTATCCAGTCACTCCGTTCATCACCTGAGTAGAAATGTAGAATTTTCTGGAAAGTAGACAGTATTTATAAACTTTCAAGTGCCTCAGACAGTTAGAACACATTACGCATGCGCTATTTGCGTTCCAGCATACAATTTGCGTTCCTTCCGCCATTTTATGCGTAGTAGTTTTCAAAATGGTGGTTAATATCAGTGTGGTACGTGGCGCATAGTATGTGTTTCAGTTTTGCGAGTCACTGTAGTATTGTTACGTCTAAAGCCTCGTTTTCGTTTTGTTCGGCGGCCATTTTTTCTCTCGCTTAGGTGATTTTTGGCAGTTTAAACTCGTTTTTTTGGACTTAAATGGACGTGTAAATTAACTTTTCGAGGTGCTGGATGCCCCCCCTTGCTGTAAGTAAGCTTTTTATGTGTTTGTTGTGTTTATTTTTTGCGTTTCTAATGTTTTCGTTGGGCTCCGTTTCTGCGTGTTGGGAATGGGTCATTTCGCGGCCGTATTTTTTTGCGAGGCGGTTGTATTTTTTTTGCGATGGACGCAGTTGGTTTTTACGTGTACGACGCAGTTGATTTTTTTCTAAGTCGTGCGTGTGTGTGTTAACCGCGTGTGAGGCGCCTTTGAGGTTTTTTTCTGTGTGTGTGTTAACAACACAGCCGACGTTGGATCTTCCACCACCGAGGGTCCGCATTTGGGGACAAACACAGCCGACGTGGGATGCTCCACCACCGCAAATGCAGCCCCTTGCTTCGCGAGGATCTGCATTTTCGGGGAACTGCGTCCCTCGTGGGGTCTGTTGATATCCCTGATAGCAGGAATTGGACCAGAACCAGGATAACAACCTCCAGGAGCACCAAGGTTACTACATGAAAGGAATGATGTAGAGGTTACCAGGTGTAGCCATTTCCCCTGGCAGGATCAGCATTCATAATACGAGGCAAGGATTATACTTTCCCCAGAATGACACTCACACATAGATTATGTAAGTACAAACTGAAACTCCTTTATTGGTAAAACACAACATATTTAAACACAAAGAAAAACATTAACATAGCTGGAGGGATGAACACTTCAAACCAAAGGGTCAATCCCAGGCCCATACCAAGAAGTTTCTTCCTCCTCTCTCTGAACTCGGTAGGTGTTAAGTATCCACAGCATGGGCAGAAGCAATGAACCCAAATGCCATCTAAATTTGTAGGGACTTGAATCAACCCTTTAATGGCTGCTCAGGGCAGAGGGGAATGGCTGTTACACATAAGGATTTACAAGTATACTTTAAAAGTAATAATAATAATAATAATCATAACAAATAAGGACCAGTGCATTCTGGTGAGGGCTGGTTCTGCCAGACAAATGGTCATCCTTCCTGACTAAATGGTATAGTTGACAGAAAATACAATGAATACACATGTACAGTCCCCGAGTGATAGATGCTTGGCTATGGTACCAACCCTTGGCATCTGGGGCAACAAGATAATATTATTGTAGCCATTAAAGGCTTTATATAAGTCCAAAAACGATATTAACATATACTTATATATTGCATACAAACCCTTAGATTATGCCACTGCCAGTTTCACCCCTCTACCGCAAAAATAGTGATTACTCTTTCACAATCCATAATTATATTCTAAGATAAACATTCAAGGTGGGTTATACATTATGCCGCAACTCCACTTTTATTAAAACAGGATTAATAAGACTTTTTGTTCCCTACTGACCAGTTGGACATTCCCTTGCCTGGAAGGGATAATTAGCACACTAGTGTCATTACCTAGCTTTCTCTTGCGAGGAAAGCCCCACAGCAGTGGGATGATATTGTAAATTTACTTTGCAGACATGGGCCCCTTTTCAATTGCAAGCCTGCAGTTTACGTTATACAGGCCGTAAGTCTGCGTGCTTGAAATTTGCTACATTTAGAGCGATTTAATTGAACAAGCCCATAATTTAAGGGCTGAAAGCCAAAACCGTAAACCATGCAATTGTAAGTAGCATTTCAGAGTGGGATCATGGTCAATCAAGCAAGGCCAATAGTAAATGAGACCATCATCATTACGTCAGTAAAACATGGCTGTTAAACGTCAATCAATCAGCGCTTCGAGGTCCGATATGCGATCCGACTCACAATCCGGCAGTGTATAAAATAATAAAAATGAATGACAATACTGTTCTAGTCCATGTGGGTGGCTTGATATGTAGTAACTCCTTGATTCCTGAGATTGATTTGACACAGATATGAAACATAAAAGAAATAATTTTTGATTGCAGATTTGCAAGCTTGAGACTGATGTACTATTAACTCTAATGTCTTTCATTGCTTTCCTCATATTTTAGAGTGCATTATTGATTTTTTATTTGCATTTGCAGTGCCATGAACAGGTGTTTAACCCCCTTGTGAGTCCTATCTGGTACCTGTAGAATTTTCTTCAACATTTGCCATTTACAGGTGTGAGAACATTTGCAGGCTTGAGGAATTGTAGCAATTAATTAGTGATTTGCGACTGTAACATTTACAGGCTTGAAAGATTCTAACAAGGGATTTTGAGATTCTAACCTGCAAATCGTTTGCAGCTAGCGAAAAGACACCAATTGAATAGCAAATTAGTTTACGGGCTCCATTACTGGGTCCAGTGGCTTACAATTGAATAAGGACCAGGTGTCTACTCAGACCTTTCCTCTGTTTGCCTGGACCTCTCCAGAACCCTTAACAGTGTACCCTCAACTTGTCCCCCTTCCCTGGGAGCCCCACATACCATTTTTTATTAAAATCCCCAGGGGAAATCCTGAATTTCCAGACTAATAATTCTTGGTAAAACCAAATAGTCCTAGATAGTTAGCTTTTTGGACAAGTTATAACATACATGTGGAAGCCATTGCACTGCACAATAAAATAGCATTGCACACATGTTAACCTTATCCATGCCATTATGGCTGTAACAGACATCATATCATTGTGGTCATGACACTATATGGTCAGGCAAGAAACACTTTGCTAGGGATAAACGATACTCCTGGGAGATCCTTTCACCCACTCTTCCATGCAGCACCTCTCTCCTTCTGGTCCGAGTACTCGGGAGACAACATGTCTGGAGCACAAAAGAAGAGGTCTGCTTTTATTACGTGCAAGGCCTGATATTATATAGACAATAACCCTACCCATTCATTACATCATTTTGTGTGTGCAAAACTATGGAAAGCACAGTTACCTTGCAGAATAAGCATAGGTCAGTTGAGGGCACGGGCCAAACAATTAGTTATAAACACTCTCCATTCTTTCCTTGTAATTCTTACAAAAATAGAAGAACAGATAGGAAACAGGAAAACTGAAACGTTCTAAGACAGCAAAAATTTCATAATAATTGTTTATTAAAGATAGTTAACATAGTATGAAGCTAAGCCATTATTATACTCCAACTCCATACTTTATTAATGTGAGGAATTATACAATGACACATTAAACAACAGTAGCATACTCATTGCCATTATGTCACCTTCCTGCTGGGTCCTCAGGACACTCTATGAAGGTATTTACACATTTCTAGTGTGTTACATATACAGGAGCAGTACATACTCATTACCCTGATGTCACCTTCCTGATGGGTCCTATGAAGGTATTTACACATTTCTAGTGTATTACATATACATTAGTAGCAGATACTCATGGTCATGATGTCACCTTCCTGCTGGGTCCTCAGGACACTCTATGAAGGTATTTACACATTTCTAGTGTCTGCTACATATACAGGAGCAGCACATACACAATTCAGTAAGTAAAAAGTCAGTGGGAGCTTTTTTCCCTAACTTTTAACTACACTAATTCAAATCATTCACTCCCCCAGATTACAGCACTCAGCTCAGATCCATAAATCCTGCGCTGTTGCCGCAAATGATTTCTGTGCAGGAAGCAGCAAAATTTACAGATGAGACGGCCCTAGGATCCAACAGGAAATATGAACGTCAAAAATATTACAATGAAAAAAATATATATAAATATATTCTGTATATATATAAATGTTCAATAAATAAAAATGTTTTTTTTGTTTGTTAAAATATGATATATTTATAGAACATGCATTAGAGTGTTTGTTCCTAGGCAACGTGGTTTTGTGACGTGTATTAACCCATTTAGTACTGAATTTTGTATCATACAACGAGCTTAATACCAACATATATTTTTAATTACACATATATTAATATCAGATTGTCAAGTGTCAAATAATGTTGAAATGCCATCATTTTGTAGAGCTTTTTGTGCTATACTGTTGAGTCTGGGAGACTCAACAAAGGTTTGAAAACCATTTGTGAGCTGTCTTTGATATACATAAATCTTTGTTCTATTGTTTCAATCACGGCACTGCCCTAATTTGTTCAAGATCTGTAAAATCTTATTAGCATAGGGTTTGGGTGTCAGGGAGTAACTCGTAATTTATTTTCAGTGCTAATCTCGATGGAGATTTATGCCTTGATTTCGTCTGTGTAAGGAAGTTCTCTCGGAGCAGTGACCCGTAGCAATTTGCTCATAATGTTTTAGAGGTGGGTGATTATTATAGCTAGATAGGGTTTACTCTGCTGTTATAGCACTCGTAATTGCTTTTTCATGGGTTAGCATGTGGCTCTTTCTGTGTATTTATATTGAACTAGAATGTAGATTATTACTTTATTAAGAATAGAAATGAGCCTGACACCTCAAACCCTCTACATTTGTATTTAGTATAATATATATAATAATATAAGATGCCCAGACCGTCCTAACTGAGCCTTATAGTGGGTCCTGAACATTTAGAAATAATAGTTTTATTGTTACAGACCACAGATTATTCAGTACTAGTGATGTCGCGAACATCAAATTTTCGGTTTGCTATATATTGACTCATCTTAGCATTATAATAATCTAATATATTAGGCAAAGCAACTCCTCCTTTTTATAGACTTCTGTAAAAATGATTCTATTTCTTGGTGTCTTTTTCCCTCAAAAATGCATTTCTTAAATTACTACAAATTGTGCCCAGGTGAGAAGGCAGAAGTTAATATAAACAGGAGAAGGGGCGAACTTGTGAGCTTGCAAACATTTTCAGTATCAAGTGCAATTCTAGTGTAGTAGAAGTTTAAATAAAAGGAGGGACTTCAAAGAAAAGGGAGGGCAGATTTATAGTGCAAAGGAGGAAACTTTATACAAATATATTATTTTATATTCTTAATTTTTCCCACTGAAGAAAGCATAATTTTTCTAGTTTAACAATTTGTTTGAATCTTTTTAAATTGCCAGTGGTTTCTGAAGCCACAAGAAACTTTTAGATACGAGCAGAGATGGAAGGATCGCAATCCCTGGCAAAATGGG
The DNA here is from genome assembly GCA_027410445.1 of Discoglossus pictus. Lineage (NCBI taxonomy): Eukaryota > Metazoa > Chordata > Amphibia > Anura > Alytidae > Discoglossus > Discoglossus pictus. Next base: position 63,648,036 of record CM050170.1, read on the forward strand.
GAAACGCGTGTCAGGTTTTCACAGTGTTGCACCGCTGATGACATCACTAGGACACGCCAGCATTTCAGTGCAATAAAAAGCTGCTTAAATGAGAGTAATTCAAATAATTAAAGCAATTATGAATATTAATTTGAATTTTCAAATATAGACCTTTATCAAAATAAAGTATAACAAAGTAACTTGTATTTGTAATAACTGTAGTGGTTCCACGATAAAAATGACCATCTATTAATCATATTGTTTATACCCAAAGCTTTACAAACAGAAAGCTTTATTCATATTAAGTAGCAATATATATATATATACGTTTTTGTCATGCACAAATACTGTACTACACTGTTAATGAATTTATTTTTATGTAAGATAAATCACATTGGATCCATAATTTTTTCTGGCTGCTTATATTTCAAGCGACATATTAAAGGTCATACTTCTCCAATATTTCTCCTCACTCCAATATTTTTGATTATTTGAACTAGAAGCTTCTTTTCACTGAAAATCAATAAAAGTTAAATTTTAATAATAGCTTTTTTTTCTCTCTCATGAGTTTGTATTGAGATAAGGTGTGTCTAAATTGAAATTATTTTCTTGATTTATGTTAACAGTCCAATAGGCACCAATGTGGAATTTAAAAATATAGTATTTTATTTTTATCTTTGTGTCATTATACAATATTCAGAGTAACATAGAACCCAGTACTCACGAGCTTAACACATTTCAGGAAACCACATGGACTACAACACATGGTGTAATGCATTGTCTATTAAAGGGCTATCCCTCATAAATATGATATTATGATGTTCACGTTTTCTATTGGTTCCTAGGATTGTGTCTCATCAATGATTTAAGTAAAATGCCGGGTTTGGTGTAAGTATTCACATAATTCTTCACCCCACATTTTACTAACAAGACATGGATTTATGTATTGCGAGTGAGATAAATAATTTTCTGAGTGAAGACAACTGAATAAATGTGCAGAATTACTTAAAAAAAGCTCCTGCAGTTGAATAAAAACGGATTTTGCGAGTTACGAGTCTCTAACTAAATAAGGATTCTGGTTAGGAAATGTTTATATCTGCAAATCTGATTGTCTACAATATATGTGGGGAGAGTGTAAAATCAAAGTAATAAAATACATATGCAATGGATTATATACAGTCTGAGTAAACACGTGAGTGGAGCTGCCCAAATTAGATTACACTGATAAAGATATAAAATATTATAATATGTATATCTACGTATCATACTGGGACATAAAGCCCAGACCAAGATTCAGTATCAAACAAAATTATGAATTTGTATGTCAAAATGTTTCTTTCTCTTTAAAATGTCTATTGTATAGTGACTTTAATTTCTATGATTGGTTTGAGCAGCAAACATGTTTTGATGTGTGTTAATCTTGTTCTCATTGAATGAAAGTAGTTTTTTTCTGAGGGTTTGGGATGTCTTCCCCATTATAATATCCTCCTGTAGCACATTGTGAAGGTGTAATATTAGACAAGGCACAACTGGCCATTTTTGGATCATATTAACTTTCTACTTTCAAAGAACATGATTCTAGAAATAGGTACTGAAAATAATGAAACTCGATGGATATCCCCATCGGGGTGGCCATAATAAATCTTGGGTCCACTACAAACGTATTAGCTAAGCCCTCCTCAACCCACTATGCATGTACTGTACTGAAATATCTTAATGTGTTTCCCTTATACTTTTTTCACATAAATGTACATGTATTGAACAGATATTATATTTTAAAGAGGTAGCTCTGTGCAATTGTATATTTACAACACAATACAGGTCAGTCTTGCAAAGATGATATTATACAAAAGCTGTCCTAGAATATATTTATATATTTAGGTGCAGGATATATTTGAACAAATATATTTATTGCTAGTCATCTTATGACTGGGGCACCTTTTGCTCCCTCCCGAGTACAAAAGGCCTCCCTTTTATATTATGCTGCTGTACAGCACCAGCCCAAGAGCATCTGATTTATTTAACATATTCTTCTGGACATGCACACAATACCATAACTGAATTACCCATTGCTGTTTCTGTTGACAGTTCCAGTGTACTAGGAGCTCAATTAATCCCTCCCTTGATGACAGGCATGTCATTCCATAATATAAATGTCTACCAGCATGAGTCCTCCTTCCAAGGTGGGCTCCTCACAAAAGTACTCCCTCCTCTTTTAATGGCCTTGATAACCACATATGACTGTGATGATGTTCCACAGTTGACTTGAAGCAGATGGATTCAGCATTTTCTCTCAAACCATTTCATCTATTTTTTTACTTATTAACTTGAATCCATCCTAAAAAATTAGATTTAAGAGAAAACACCTTACACCTCGTAAGTGAGGTTGCATGTTAATTTGCTTTTCAATTGGCGTCTTTTTGCAGTCTCCATCGGCTTACAAGTTACGGTCTTGAAAAAAACGCAGAAGCTTTTGATCTTTCACTTTCGGAAGAGTTACGATGACTAAAATCGCAAATCACTATTCAATTTCTCAGTTTCCCCAAACCCGCAAAGGTTTTCACACTCATAAATGGTAACAGAAGGAGAAAATCTTACGAGTGCTAGAGAGGAACTGCATGGGGGTTAAACACCTAAATGCAAATAAAAAATCGATACTACTGGTGTAGCTGACCTCCCTAAGGCACAGGGAGCAAGGAGTCCACATCTGGAGCCCCATGTCACCCATAAGGTAATAAAACCTAAACAAAAAGAGTCAGAGGCACTCAGACTAAAAACGAGCGATACCTAAATAGATTTTGATCTTTTAGATCACTTGTGTAGAAATATCCTGTAATATATCAGTGTGGACTCACTGGAAAGACAGACCCAACCCGGAAATATCAGTCAATTAACCCCCCAAAAATCTGTAAGTTAAATGACCCAACAGAGGATGTAATAGGGTATAATTTAAAACTATAATAGCCAATAATAATTTAATGTTGTGTTAAAAAGTGTATTCTACCAATTCTAACATTCAATTTTTTCCCCAAGATATTGGAGTACAGAGAAGGGAAGAGTGTGTGAGAAGTGGGGATGATTAGTAGGAAAGAGTATTTTATTAATCTGCAAATGAAAGTGATTGTGTGTTTTATGGAATAAAATATGTTGGATCTGTTCTTTCAGACTATATATACACTAGCGACATGCCCGTCAAAAAATGACGGCAATAAGATTGTAAGGTAGGTAATACTGTTTGACCGAGACATTAATTTTGTTGGTGGTCCGAGATCCTTTGGCGCTGATGGTGAGCCTCACGCTCAGCGCCTTCGGCGCTCATTGCGTGGCTGTTGTTTGTTGCATTTGTTTTTCTGATAGGCGCTTATGGTGTTATTGTTTTGTCGGCGGTGATGTGTTTTTTGCCCTTATTGCAAGGCTTTGTATGCTATGAGCAGCGCTGGCGCTCGTTGTGAGTGGCACAGTGAATGGCTTTGATGTTTATTGTGAGAGTGTTTTTTTGTTTTGTGTATATGGTTTTTGTATGCTAATTAAATAATTAATAAATGAATAAATGAATATACTTTACCTATTTTGAAGTAATATATGCAGGAAGCATTGTGTTAAAGAGCTAACAATCTGTTTTCATGTTCCCGCAACATACACTGTTGTGGAGCTGCTGTGTAAGTGTCAGCAATGTGTGTAGTGTGTAGTGTAAAAAGGCTGCGTGCGCGAGGAAAATCCGTTAGGGTAGCTGTGTATTTCCGCATTGTGTAAGTTAGTGTTGTAAAATGGCGGCTAATGTGTATGTGGTACGCGGCTGTGGATGATGTAGCGTCCTTGTTAATAGTGTATCTTGGACATCGTACGGCTTTTTGGAAAATCCATATGTGCTTGGTGTTTTGCGCGTTTCAAGTCCTGTAGCCTCGTTTTCATTTCTTTCGCAGGACATTTTTTCTCTCGCTTAGGAGATTTTCGTGTGTCTAAACTCGTGAATTTGGACTTAAATTGAGGTGTAACTTCACTTGCAGAGGTCCTGGGTGCCCCCTTGCTGTGGGTAAGCTTTTTATCTATTTGTTTTGTGTATTTATTGTGTTTTTAATGTTTTTATGTGCTCGTGTTTCGGGCGTTAAGGTTGTATTTTTGCGAGCTCGTAATGTTTTTTTTCTAAGTCCCACGGCTTGTATTTTTGGATGGTAAGTCTGTAAATTTTCTGGTGTAAGTCCCGCCTGCGGCTCATTGCAGCCGACGTGGGAGCCTCCACCTCAGGAGACCAAGGGCTTTCCTTACTAGCTAAACTATCACTGCTCGTATTGGTTTTAGTTAAATGCAACGTTAACAATTTTTTTTTTTAATTACTAGCTTAATTTTTTTTCTATCTGAGTTTACATGCAACTAAAATTAGACTAAACAGATACATGACAGAATGTGGCAAATGTGTCCTCCTGGATGAGGAAATTGTCCAGATCTCAGCAAGGCTCAGCACTGCCAGCAATGTCTCCCCCCCCCCCCCCGTCTCCCTCCCTTGTGTCTCTTTCACCGCCTCTCCCTCCCTTGTGTCTCCTTCCCTCCCTCTCCCTCCCCTTTGTCTCTTTTCCCCCTCCTCCCTCCCCTGTGTCTCTTCCCCATCCCCAATCTCCTGTACCTGATCTCCTGTGCCTCCTTTGTCCCTCTCCCTTTTCCCCCTCTCCTTGCCCTGTGTCTCATTTCCCCCTCTCACTCCCCTGTACCTTCTTTCCCTCTCTCCCTCTCCTGTGCCTCCTTTACCCCTCTCCCTTTCCTCCTGTGTCTTCCTTCCCCCTCTCTCCCTCTCCTGTGACTCCTTTCCCCTCTCCCTTTCCCCCTGTGTCTTCTTTCCCCCCTCTCTCCCTCTCCTTTGCCTCCTTTCCCCCTCTCCCTCCTCTGTGTCTTGTACCTGGATGGAAACCTGTCAGCAGCTCCACACTCACCTCCTCTGCAGCTCCCGACCTCCGGCCAAAACTATTTTCTGGATCCAGCCACGATGCACGGCTTGATCCAGAAAGTAATTCCTGCCAGAGGACGGGTGACGCAGAGGAGAAGGCAGAGTGCGGCGCTACTGGCAGGCGTGCATACAGGTACGTGCTTCAGCTACTGGCAGGGTTGTTGCATCCAGGTACTGTGGTAGGGTGGCATCCAGTTACTGGGGTGGGTGATGCGAGTCCTGGGTAGGCCAGGAGGGGGTGATGCGAGCTCTGGGGGCCGCGCGATGAGCACCAGAGGCGCAAATTGCAGCCCCTTTGAACCAGGTTCTACTGGGGTGACATGGTCAATGGCTCACCGTGCTTCGCAAGGCTCACCAAGTGTGACCAACATCGTAAGCATTACCGACATTGACAACTATATATGTGATATATATTGTACATGTATGTGTAGGGTAGAATGATATTAAATGGCAACTTACAATATTTGTATATCTACAACAGGCTTCAAGATCGCAACTTGCGACCTTGAGCACATGAATAGCATTGCAAACGGAGGGGAACTGGAGCCTGACAATCGTCTGTCTGTGATCGAGTTACGAGCCTGGAATTAAATGTGGCCCATACAGTAAGAACACAAGTAATATAGAGAAGGGCCTCCGGATAGAGAGTATGATGGAGATGGGACTGTACTTACAGAGAACAAGAAAGAGAGGGGGCTACAGAAACAGAATGAAGGAGAGAAAAGGAGCGCAGAGAGAGAAAACAGAGGGAGGTTGCAGAAACCAAGAGTAAAAAAGAAAGGGGGCTGTAGAGAATAATAAAGTGTGGTTATACATATAGAGAAAAAGTAAAGGGTTTACAAAAACATAATAGGAGGGGATGAAAGTATGCAGAATCAAAGAATAAGAGCAGTAACCAGCAAGAGCTATGAGATCTATGAAAATGGCACAGAAAGGTATGAGAATTACAAGCCAAAAATACCATATTCTTGTTTATTTTGGAAGCTGAGCACAAATCTATTATCCATTTGGGCGAAGGAAGGAAGACTCACTTACTATTCTTTAGATAGCTTATACAACAAAGATTCAAACCATAGTAACCTATTCCAACTATGAACATGGTCACTCTATTCTAGGTTAGGTGATGCAACCTGATGAGACCCATGGACTTTTCTTATCAGAGGGAATGCCTATCATTTTCCTTAATCCCCTCTTCCCCAGAGAACTTCAAGACACCTGATGCAGCATTAAAGCTGGAGAAAAATGCAAATTTTAGAAAACAATTACCCTGCACACTACAAGATATTTGTATTCTATGGAGGTACATTTTTGTATTATATGTTGGGAAACTTGTAGTTGGGTTTCCAATTCTGCCTACCACACCAAGTATAAATTAATTACACACTACATTTTGAGGAATATTGAAATTCTGCATATTATGTGAAATATCTCTGATTTTGTCTTCGGTTGAACACCGTGTAGTGGTTTCACTGCATCCCTCAATTCAGCTCTTCATGACCCTCCACATTGTTTCACTTTCACAGTCATAAAATGGACCAAAGGGCAACACTCAAAATAATATGATCACTCACTCATCTGCTCTGGGCTGATTTACACAGGAAGACCTAGTTGTTCATTTCAACACACTATCTTGGAATAGTGTTCAAGACACTCATGCCCATCTACTTGGCACATTTTTATACTAAACATGGAGAATTTATTAGTATCAATCTCCATTTGTTGGTAAATCTATTGTCTAAAACAGTGTTTTTAAAGTGATATTTTCTTTAAAGATGGGTTAATCAAAAGACAGCAGAGAGAGTATTAATCCTTCCATAACATTAACAAGATGCTTATTTAATTTTTGTACCATCATAATATTTATATGTATGTCACTGAAAACCTCAATTATTGAGTGAATGAATATTTATATATATATATATATATATATATATATATATATATATATATATATACACCTGAGGCACTTATCATCTTCGTAGTGACCAAGCTTCTTAGCGAAACGCGTTCACGTTTCAAGATGGGTATGATTATATTTTAGTTATGAAATGGAGGTCTGAATCATTTTGACACAATTAAGCTATTGGTTTGATTAAGCTTTTAGAACAGTTGAGCTGAATTGTGACTAGAGAAACATGCAACTGTTGTTTAAGTCAGAGTGGGGGACAATGTGTGGGTCCACATGGTACATTTTTTCCTAGTACCTAACTATTTTATCTTTTATGGATTCATATGTGCATATGAAAGATCTCTATTGTGATTTTTATTAAGGGAAATGTTAATAACCATTGAGCACTTACTCATATTATTTCCCATTAGTGGTTGAGTATAGGGAAGTCTGGGACGGGGTTGGCAGTAAGTTGGCCACTTGACCAGAGGATGTCATCTAAAATAGGACTTATTCCTCTAGGTATATGTAAATATATTTTCTAAAATCTATATCTAGGATTTTTTTTCATCCTTATTAATCGACATTTAGAATTTTGATGTCCTATTTGGATATTTGATAATGTGAACATTGGTATTTACTATATACTAATGTATGTGGTGTTGACACATTTTTTGATACATATACATATATACATTTTCAGTATTTTATTTTATTTTTAAATCATAATGATAACAGAAATCCCTCAAATGGTCCTGATCAAAAGTTTACATATCCTTGAATGTTTAGCCTTGTTAAAGACACACAAGATAAAATGGCAATTAAAGGCTGATTTCTCACACCTGTGGCTTTTTAAATTGCAATTAGTATCTGTGTATAAATAGTCAATGAGTTTGTTAGCTCTCACATGGATGCACTGAGCAGGCTAGATACTGAGCCATGGGTAGCAGAAAAGAACTGTCAAAAAACCTGTGTAACAAGGTAATGGAACTTCATAAAGACGGAAAAGGATACAAAAAAATATCCAAAGCCAGTTAGTACTGTTCAATCACTTATTAAGAAGTGGAAAATTCGGGGATCTTTTGATACCAAGCCAATTTCAGGTAGATAAAGATTTCAGCCAAAACTGACAGAATTTTTTTTCGGAATACAAATAAAAACCCACAGGTAACCTCAGGAGAAATACAGGCTGCCCTGGAAAAAAACGGTGTGGTTGTTTCAAGGAGCACAATAAGACGATACATGAACAAAAAGGAGCTGAATGGTCGAGTTGTCAGAAAGAAGCCTTTATTGCGCCAATGTCACAAAAAAAGCCCAGTTATAATATGCCCGACAACACCTTGACAAGCCTCACAGCTTCTGGCACACTGTAATTTGGAGTGACAAGACTAAAATAGAGCTTTATGGTCACAACTATAAGCCCAATGTTTGGAGAGGGGTCAACAAGGCCTGTAGTGAAAAGAATACCATTCCCACTGTGAAGCATGGTGGTGGCTCACTTGTGGAAATTGATGGCAAGATGAATGCAGCATCGTATCAGAAAATACTGGCAGACAATTTGGACTTTCCAGCATCAGAATGACCCTAAGCACAAGGCCAAGTTGACATTCCAGTGGTTACAGCAGAAAAAGGTGAAGGTTGTGGAGTTGCCATCACAGTCTCCTGACCTTAATATCATCGAGCCACTCTGGTGAATTCTCAAATGTCCAGTTCACGCCAGACGACCAAAGACTTTGCATGACCTGGAGGCATTTTGCCAAGACAAATGGGCTGCTATACCACCTGCACGAATTAGGGGCCTCATAGACAACTATTACAAAAGACTGCACACTGTCATAGATGCTAAAGGGGGAAATAGGGGGCAACAGTATGAAGATCTAAGGGTATGCAACCTTTTGATCAGGACCATTTAATTTTCTTTCTTTGTTGTCATGTTTTGTTTTATGATTGTGCCATTAAGTTATAACCTACAGGGATATGAATCCCATAAGAAATATCTGTTTTGCCTGCCCCTTATGTTTTCTTTAAAAATGGTACATATATTACCAATTCACCAAGGGTATGCAAACTTTTAAGCACATATATATATATTACACTTTTGTATTTGTAATAGGCTCAGTGTAAACTATTTTATTTTCAATAATTTTTGCTGTTTCTATTTTATTTTGTTTCATTATTTGAATTGATATTTAATGCATATTTCTCTTTTTTCTACTGTGTCCTAGAGTCAACTGCAAAATAGTAATTACACTATTAACTTATATCTTCTAAGAATCCTTCTCATTGCTGATTTCACATCTTTATTTTTTAAACTGTAGATTAGTGGGTTTAGCATGGGTACGGCAGCTGTATTAAAGAGAGAAAAAAGTTTATTAGAATCTAAGCTATCTTCTGAGGTTGGTCTAAGGTATTGAAAGACAAGAGTCCCATAAAGAAGAATGATGACACTAAGGTGTGAGGAACATGTGTAGAAGGCTTTACGTCTTCCAGTGCTGGATTTGATTCTAAGGATGGTGCCAATAATGTATAGATAAGAGATGAAGGTAAGAAGAGAAGGGAAAGTTGCAAGAAATAATGCTAAACAAAAGACTGAAACATCCAATAGATGAGTGTCACTGCAAATTAGCTTCTGAAGAGGCACTATGTCACAAACAAAGTGGTTTATTACTCTGGATGAGTAACAAGAGAAACCAGATAATAATCCAACAATAGGTATTGTTTCTATAAAACTCCAAAGCCAACAGATGAGAGACAACAAAGTGCAAAGTCTACAGTTCATGATGACATGATAATATAATGGGTTACAGATGGCCACATATCGATCATAACTCATGGCCGTCAGTATTAACAGCTCACCACCAGTTAAGGATGCAAAAAAATAAAACTGTGTCATGCATCCAAGAAATGATATAGTTTTATCCCCAAATATAAAACTACTAAGCACCATATATAGAGTGGTAGTGGTGGAAGACATGTCCATTATAGACAAGTTAACCAAAAAGAAGTACATAGGTGTGTGGAGCTGACAATCTAGAAAGACAAGTAGAAGAATGGTCATGTTACCACCAAGAGTGGTTAGATACATAAGGAGAACCAGAAGGAAAATAGGAGCCTGAAGCTCTGGGACATCTGAGATTCCCTTAATGATGAAATATGTCACTTGGGTCTGATTTGTTGACATCATGACTGCAAGAGAAAGATCAAATATTTGGTTTTGAATATTTACAACAAATGACATTGTAGATATGGAATATATCAAGTTATGTATAGTGTTTTTTTTTCTCTCAAGAGAAAATGCAAGGATAGATAGATAGATAGATAGATAGATAGATAGATAGATAGATAGATAGATAGATGGAACTTCCTACAGGAGATTCCCTCTTATGAAGATTAAAAAGTCAAAATGTATGTCTTGCATTTTCTCTCCTGGAATGGAGACTTACCTGGCAATTTGAGGGCAGTCTGGCTTTTTAGAAGGAACCAGACTGATACATTAAGTGATATATTTTAATATGTATTGAATCCAATGGGGTACTGTTGAACTGAGTAAAAACTCCAGTTTCAGTGCTTACAGATGGGCCATAAAGCATTATCTATTCTCCTGATTTGTGTTTACATACTGGCTGTGTGGGCAAGCTTTCATTCTAATTATCTATGCAACTTTGTGTGAAGGCTTTAAGGACTATATGCCATGAAGCCCCAGCATGCATCTTATTCCTTTACTTGTCTCCCAGCATCAGTTGCAGTAGCTAGGCAGGTGTACCTGTCTAAGCAATATTCTTAACGACTCTGCACAAAGATTAGCAACAAGTGTGCAATCACTCTGACTTCCAGCTGAACTGGTTTAAGGAGTCAGCCCAGTATCTCAGTGCCTTTTGTTTGGATTCCTAGTGTTCTGTGCGAGCTCCTGTTTGCTGCAGTGTTTGGTTCCAGGCTATTCCTGTTCCTTGTTCCTTGGCTCACTGTTACTGTAATAATGTTTACAAGATTACTGTAGTCTGCTGTTCTTGACTGTAACAGTGAAACCAATCTGCTTATAAGTCCAAAACTTCCTGTCAGCTCCAATTATTTTCTACCTATGGATTTGCCAGTTGGTGCTCTCACTAATAGAGATCCTACCATCCACATGTGCAGGTAAAACCTAACCATGAGACTATACAAACAATAACTACAATGCCTACAACTAAGTCAATTTATTATCAGTCTTAAAAATATGAGCAACTGTCCCATATAATTTCCAAACATCTACCTAATGATGAACATGATTGTTGGTGAGTTCTCTGTCCCACTAAGAGGATATGTAACACATTTATATCATGTACTGTGCAATAAAGATACACACCAATGCCACTAAACATGATTATACTAATATTTAGAAATTACTGATACTGACTTTGTGAGTCTCTGTAGGACCTAAAAAAACTATAATTCACAAGCTACCATACAATCAAAAACAAACCTCTAACATTTGAGTGAGGAAACCAACATAGTATTTTGAGGTCATCTGAAATTCATAATAATTTTCTAGAAGCTTCTCCATAAGCTCAGTGGTTGGCAGGTGCAATAAAACTGGACACTTCACCAAGGTCATGAGACAGATTTTTATTATTAAGAGATATTAAAATAATGCACATTTTAAATTAATTATAAAATAGTTAAAAGAGCATCAGTTGAAGTATTTTACAGTATATTCACATGATTTATACATGAATTTGGGTTCCTTTGACTGCACAGTACATGTATATATGGGGACTTTTATCAAATGGAGATACACCTCAAAGGGATGCTGCCACCCAACAGAAAAATGGTTTTATCTTAAATGGCATGATAAACTGGCTATGCATTGTACTAGCTTTTTTCTCTATTGTAAGTAAATCATTCCTGAGGAATACAGAATTGCTTTTACTGCTAATGTGCTAATCAGTTTACTAATTTGCTTGTCAGAGTACTTGATAACGATAAGACCACTAATTGTATAACCACATCAGATGTATTTTTTCACCACCACATTGACAGAAAAGCATATTGTGATTGTAATTAACAAATCGAAGCAGCTGATTAATGTTCAGCAGCAACTCATTTGCATATAAGTTCAGCAAAGATAATACTGTATTTCTCTGGAATGATCCACATTAGAAATAAATGGTTAATAGATTGTATAGCTAGTATACAAGCCTTTTTTTTTTTTTTTTTGGCGAGGCCCTTTAACTGTGTCAAATTAATAGATTAATTGGAAAACATCAGAATCAGATGTCATGTAATGTAAAAGGCACTAACTAACAGTAATATAAAATTATGATAATACAAGCAAAATGGAAAAATAAGAACGCGTGCAAAACTAAAAAGAAAAATAATAATAAAAAAAAACAATAAAATCTAAAGATATGAACTAAAAAAACACTAAACAAAAAGAAAGGGGGGAAGAGGGTAGGAGAAAGCCCACCACTATCGAGTGCAGATTATTCAAAAGGTAAGCTATTGGATACACAATACGTGCAACTAGAATAATTGAACTTTCACCTTGAATACCCTAAAAAAAAAAAATGAGGTATATAAAAGCATTGGTGAGATTGTTCTTGTCGATCTCTGGTGGTACGGTCATCCACTAATGTTTTTAGATGTGGACAAAAGTAATGGAGTAAATAATAATGGTGATTCGTGGAAATAGATCATACAAAGTCCCATAGATTTAAAGAAAGACTTTATTATACACAATACTATTCCACATAAACAATGAAATAAAAAATTTGAAAAACAAAATAACTATTACAAGTAATGATAAAATTGTGGCAGAAGTAGTACACACAAGCTAGTGTGGTTGCCAGGTACAAAAATCCCAGGTATAAAGAAAAATAAACTCTCAAATCGTAAATATAGAAATAAGGGATATCAGTCAAATAAATGTTATTATAAAATATATAATGCAATTATAAATATGTTGACTATTGTAAAATGATATAGACAATGTGTAAATACCTGCTTAGAATGGTCCGATGACCCTAGGATGTGCCAGAAAGGTGACATCAGGATGGGGAGATATATACAGGAAGATAAAGTGGTCTGATGACCCTCTCTAGAATGAGCCCAATAGAAAGGTGACATCAGGATGGGGAGATATATACAGGAAGATAAAATGGTCCGATGACAACCCCCCCCCCCCCCCCCCACACACACACACACACACACCTGCTCTTGTACTGTACACAATCACTGTAGTCTGTACCGATGGGGTTTTATTATCTACTCAATTGGGACAATGTCTCCCGGGTTTGATAACTTAGAGTAGATAATTAGAAAAATAATATGACTAGATACAAGTCATAGGAAAGATTAATGTAATAGAGGAAAATCTGTACTTGTTGGCAAAGTTTTTACGATATTAACATTAGTATAAGACATAATATTAGTATAAGATAAAATACATTAAAATCAGAATTTCTTAAGACCTCTCCTACACAAGCAACATATTTTAGAACTGTTAAATAATATAATAATTAAGCTTCTAAATAATTATCTTTTGTACGCAATTGTATTGCAGTGGCATCTACCATTTTGTTTTCTTCCTATTTACTTCTTGAGTTGAGAAGAGACTTTTATTTCAGAGCAAGCATTGATTTGCACAGCGGGATTGTGACATCTGAAGGGCTTTCAGCCGGACTTATAGAAATCTAATTTATTTACAATGACAGACCCTCTTGAGAAAGTAGCAGACAGAATGTATTATGTTGCATTATGCAAGTTACAATTGTAAAGTTTGGATTGTTTTATATTGTAAAATATGTTGCCCTTAACTAAAGCAGAATACCTACCACTTTTAATCCATATTAAGCAGATCCCCACTCTTTATGCCATCTTTAGATACATAATCCCCCCTTGTGCAAGAAGTAAACTGGACCAATCGAAAGAGGGATTAGTGTCCCCACACCTGTCAAGAGAATCGATATATGCACAAAATTCCTGTGTGTTGTTGTTGCGTCATTCAGTTGTGTCGGACTCTCTGTGACCTCATGGACCGCAACACTCCAGGAACATCTTTATGTCCATAGTTGTGCTGATCAACTTGGCTTTCACGGCACAGATACTGGAGTGGGTTGCCAGTTCCTTCTCCAATGGGCCACAGCATACAGCTCCTGGTATTCCAGGTGGTCTTCCATTCAAGTACTGACCAGGCCAAACCCTGCTTTGCTTCAGGGTGTTGTGAACTTTTGGTTCCCTGACTGGAATCAAACCCAGGTCACAGCAGTGAAAGCACTGAATCCTAACCACTGGACCACCATGCTAATAAGGTTATGAAGACATCTATAGAAAAACCCTATTTAGCACCCTTCCTCCAACATGAAATGATGACCAAAGCACTCATATTTGGCCTTTGGAATTAAGCCAATATAGAAATATGTATTACTATATAAAAAAAAAATCTAACCTACAGAGGAGCACCTCCCGAGAAGTTCCCTATTATGAATTAATAATTTCCCCTAAGTAGTTGCTTTTAAAAAGTCTTACACCAAGAGTTTTCACTTTTCAAAGACAAAGGCACTTCATCTGTACTGTAAATGAAAATTGTATGTTCGGGAGCTTGAACTACGGTGTGAAGCCACAGTAAAATCGCTAAGGACTCATAATACCGACGCACGTTTCGTCATTTTCTACTGACATCATCAGACTCAGGCAGTTTTCATCTAATCAACCACACAACAGTGAGTTGCTATGCACACATTAGTTTATGTGTTGGTATAGTTGTATAATTGAACATATTGTGATTAAGAGCTTTTTAAGAAAAGACTTAGGTCCAGGAGCATAGACAGACATCTTGTTTCCGTTGCACAGAACAAAGTCAGAATAAATGATTACTAGTGAGCTTGTGAATTGAAAGAAGCTACAACATTATGAACACTAAGAGGGAGTGATACCTATTGTAGTAACAATTTATAATAAGCAACTTTGTTTGATACTCCCTAGTAGACAAGCTCAAAAAAATAATTCCCCTAAACTCATCAAATAAAAAGTTACTAAGGACTAAGCTAAAATTTGGGATACACAATTAGTGCAACCTCCCAGAAAGGAGGAACCCTTCAAGGGTCATAGTAAGTCTTTTTTTTCAATTTGCTAATTATCAAAAGTGAACCTTTAAATCCATGGACTATGAAACCAGCTACAAGAGAGCATAGTTTTAACTATAATAAATAAAAGCAACATTTTATTTCCTTTTTATTGTGATTTGTTGTATATTTGGGTGTTAGGCACCAGGGAAAGTCATTGTGTCCTACTCTGAGAAGCTCCCACGCTGACTAATGGTCGTTTGAGTGAGCTGTCATCTTACATAATAATTTTGTGGATTCCCGTTGGCTGAAATGTGTCAATCATATTTCAGCCAATCACAAATTATGAATTGAACACTGAATTATAATTGTTAGACTTTTATTCAATCCGATATGGAGCCAAGGCAATTCAAAAACCCAATTGTGATTGGATGAAATATAATTGACACATATTTCAGCCAAACAGAACCCAGTAAAATTTGAATATAAGGCTAATCATTAGTTGTCGCCGGAGCTCCTCAGAGGAAGTGCACCCTTAGTTATAGTTTTTTTTTTATAGAGTGGCAGGTTTTATGCAGAAGTCCATTTCAATGGTTCAAAGATGAGGACTCCAATCAACACAGTATTGTTAGTGATTCTTCAACTAACTTGGAAGTTCCCACTTATCTAGGGCTGAAGAGTGAGGATAAAGGCTTCACTTATTGTTGTTGGAGGGCATCAAAGGATAGGTAATGTATTGTTTGCGACCAAACAAACATGATTATTTTTTATTTTCTGTATTATTTTGTTATTTCGGGGTTCTTTATGGACACAAAGGGAGGTAGGATTCATGGGGGTCCAATATGGACACTTGAGGTGGTAGCAAAGGTGGCATGAGGGTCCACAATGTTAATGTTAGGTGCCATGGGGGTCTGTGAGAACTCTCAAGGTTATAGCTTACTATATTATGGGGGTCCATTGATACCCCCATGCTATAGGGGTGCTTATTAGGTGCCAAGGGGTCTATAGGTACCCCTGTGCTTATACTTAGTTGGGGATCACCAGTGCATATGGTCTAGTTGGTATTAAGAGGCTATCACAGGGGATCTCCAGCTCATAGAAGATAGAGGGTATGAAGGGGAATCCTGTGAGATCCCCAGGCTCACAGGGGTAGCAGGTCATATGTGGAGGGTTCATAAGCCCTCTGCATTAGGTTTTATTTTTATTTAACCCCTTCCTTGTCATGGGATGGGGTTTACAAAGATAAGTAGGGATAAGGGAAAATGTTAGTGATAGTGTAATTTGTTCACATTAATGAGTACCATTCCACAGCATTTCTATGGAGACTGTTGAGGTTTATACTCAGAGTTTCCTTAGAGCAGGCTGCAGGCACGCACATTAGAGCTAAAGCCTCCGGGCAAACCTCCAGGCTGTGAGTCTTCTTTTCCAGTAACGGTACTTAGGTTTTCATAACTCCTGTAGTCGTCTTTCAGACTTTGCAGAATGTCTATAGGAGCAATCATATGGAGGCTTATATTGGCAGGTTATAAATAATAACAATAATGATCCCAAGCTTGGTGAATGGATCAGTAAGTCTGATTGGCAGGTAAAAATTATAAAATTCAATGTATTTACTGTAAGAAATGCTTTTTATAAGTTACAAAGTTACATCAACATGATATCACATACACATGTAAATTATAATATCATATTTGGAACCTCATTTTTAACTGTTTAAAGCATCACAAACAATGTTGTGTAAAGATTTTTCATTTTGTGAACACATTGTAGAGAAAAATATTACAGATGGATTAAAGTATACTCTCTGTGTTATTTGGTCTCAGTGTTTTAGATCTAGATATAAATAGAAAGATGATAGGAAGTTCTTAACCCCAACCAGAAAGTAAAGTTCAATATACCAAAAATGTGTAGATCTGCATCTCATTAAGGTTACCTGTGAGGGCTGCTATCTAATGTCTTCTTCGGGGTAGACAATGAATGTGATCTTGGAATGTTCCATGAGGAAGCATTAGAACAGAAGAAACTAATGTGACAAATGAATCCTACTAATGAGACGGCATTTGTGGAATTATAAACTCTCTTGATGGAGCACCATGTTGCAGTTCTGAATAAATCGTGTGTGTGTGTATATATACAGTATGACCCTGCTAGATTTATATAAAATGGGGCTGCTTGGAACAAAGAACTCTCCCAACCATGTCATTTCATTGGGTCTTTTAAAATGCAAACCTGTTCAGTATCTACCTATCCCATTTCATAATAAACTTTCTAGACATGTATTAATGTCTTAAAATAATATGACTTGTAACTTGTGGTGATATTATTGGTGGGAGTATGGATTTGTTAGTTTTTTTAAGTCATGGAATCTAGACCTAGGGATGAAAATATAATTCAAGTTATGAAGAATGCATTAAAACTGAGGAACAATTGGGGTAAGTCTTATTTTGACAACATTGACTTTTCGAAGGGCAATAAGAGAAAAACCACACACCTACTTACTTATGCTTTGTAACAAGAATGGTGTCACACTGTATAATGCTTTTTGGACTATGAGTTGACTGTATTGGCAGAAAATATAATGTATTCACTGAATTGTGGTATTTATGAAACAATCTGTATTACTGGACTTCCCCAGTGTATTGTTTAGCTTGAATGAGTGTCCATAAGAAATAGTAGGATGTTATCTGCATCCGGAATAATGTTGTCCTCTATTGCACCTATAACAAAAAGCGGAATTTTAGTCTTGGTTGCCCTGCCCCAACATGAACCAAATATCTCCAAACCAATGCTGCCCCTTGGAAAACTTGACATTTCATCGCACCAGATTATATTATGGTCACTGTTAAATAGTTTCTACACCATGCCATATGTAACTTGAGAGTAACCTTTAAAACACGTGAAATAATGACTCTGGTCCCCGTTTACGTTGGACTTCTCAGATTTGTTGTAAAAGGTTTGTTCCTTGAAAACTAATTTAGCCATAACTCTAAGCCAGATGTGGTTTCTTCTCTCTTTAGGTAGATCTATTATTTCCATCCAACTGAGGAGATCTGTTGAAATACAGGATTTGTAGAATATCTTCCTCTATTATAGAGGCATCCAGTTAGACGTCCTCAAAATTTAACTTTTATTTTAAACTTAAGAAACATTGAAGGACTTCTGCTGTAATTCATTATTTACGTATTTACAAAAATAATGTTTGAGATTTTAATCAATCTAATTCAAAGATCTGAAAGAGTGTCTCAACCTTTTTGATCCAGTGACCACCCAGTTATCTCCCCGTGCGTATAAGAACCATCTTTGAGATTCAGAATATTTTGAACAGGCTGATACTACATTTGACACATTAAATTTACATTTGTTTTTTTTTACTGGTTTTAATAGAGAATATTTTAATTGCAGATATGTTTATCAATAATTGGTCTAAAGCTATGAATAATTTCAGTTGTACTTATAAAGTGTTTGGGTCTTCTCATCAACCTCTGTCCATGAGGCCCGGTAGACAAGGTCTCAAGGACAATTACTAGTCCTAGGAGCAGCTGTTGGGAACAACCGTCCTAGGGGACTCTCCTTGGCCACTATTAAAGCTAACAGCTTCCAAAAGTGTAGTATTTATTATTAAACAATTATAAATGACAAATATGGAACAGTCATAAATTATGAACAAACTGACAATGTTGGGTAAGTAAGGAAAATTATTTTTATTTTTGGGCTCTCACCACCAAGGAGAAGTTGGATGATGAAATATGTAGATTGGCAAATTATCATTCAGTCTGTGACCAAGTCTTACCATGGGACACAGAAAGTGACTGTATGCAACCAAGCCTTGCCAAGGGAAACAGAAAGTGCTATTGCAAAGTTCAGTGCCATTGCAAAGTTAGGTGCCAATATATGTATTAATTGTTAAATGATCCAAATGAAGGCAAAACAAAAAACATTAAAACGTTGACAATTGTTTCTAATAGGGTAAAAAATTTTCCTTACTGACCCTTACACCTGCAATCAGATTACTTCCTGGATTAGTATTCCTTTTATTAGTTACTAGCGACTTGCCCGTCAAAAAATGACAGCAATGTTATTGTAACTGAGCTAATGTTGTTTTGTGTGTAATAGTAAACATGTAATCAATTAATAAATGAATATACTTTACCTATTTTGAAGCATTGTGTTGAAGAGCTGTGAACCTTGTTTGATGTTGGTGCAGCATTAGTGTTGTGAAGCTGCTCTATAAGCGTGGTGTATGTGTGCAGTGTAATACTGTGCGTGCGAGTGGCTAAACCATTAGCGTAGTGGTGTACTTCCGCATTTGCGTAAAATGGCGGTTTCTCTGTGTTGTCTGTCTTAGCGGATTGTCCGTTGGTGCCTCGTAGTGGTTTTCGAGTTTCGTGTGGTGTTTTGCGAGTGTGTTGTGGTGTTTTACGTGTGTAGAGTGCTGTAGCCTCGTTTTCGTTTTGTCCGTCGGCCATTTTTTTTCTCGCTTAGTGATTTTCTTAGTGTGTAAAGTGTTTTATTTGTATTTAAATGAAGGTGTAACTTGTTTTTTGGAGGTGCTGGATGGTTTCTTTTGCTGTAGGTAAGCTTTTTATGTGTGTGTTGTGTGTATTTATTGTGTTTTAAATGTTTGTATGTCGGCGTGTTGCGTCCGATGTTTGCGAGGTCGTAATGTGTCGTAACGTGTCTCGTATGGTGTTTGCGTGTGTAGCCTCGTTTTCGTTTTGTTCGGCGGCCATTGTTTCTCTCGCTTAGCAAATATTTTCGTGTCTAAACTCTTTTATTTGGAGTGAAATGAAGGTGTAAGTTGCATTTTTGAGGTCCTGGATGCTACCTCTTGCTGTAGGTAAGTTTTGTATGTATGTGCTGTGTGTATGTATTGTGTTTTTAATTTTGTAATGTTCGCGAGTTGCGTCTCCATGCCAGCAACTGCGGCCCTCGCCCAGTGCCCTCGCTTCGCGAGGGCCTTGGCTCGCTTCGCGAGCCCGCAGCGTTAGCAACAACTCGTACGCTCACAACTATATATGTGATTCAGGATAACCCTGAATAATCTTTATATTAAAAAAATATGTCAAACTCCTTTTTAATATTATTTATTGAATCCGCTGTCACCACCTCCTCTGGTAGAGAATTCCACAGATGAACCACCCTTACTGTGAAGAACCCTTTTCTTTCTTTAAGGTGGAATCTCTTTTCTTCTAACCTCAAAATGATGTCCTCTTGTCACTGGAAAGCCTCTTGGCACAGAAACGTTCACTTGACAAAGCCTTGTATTGACCCTGGATATATTTATATAATGTAATCATATCCCTTTTAGTCGCCTTTATAAGGAAATAATGAATTTGGTTAGTCTTTCTTTATTGCTTAGACCGTCTATTCCCCTTAGTTGTGTTCCCCTTCTCTGTAGCTTTTCTGCCCTTTTAAAAAGTGGTGCCCAGAATCGTACTCCATATACCGAATTATGGCGGATTTGTATAGTGGCAGGATAATATTTTCTTATTTTGCTTCTATACCTCTCTGAATAAATGCTAATAATTTACTCAGCTTTCCACCTGCTGCTTGGCAATGAGCACTGTTATTTAGGTGACACTCATACAATGCCTTGCAAAAGTATTCACCCCCCTTGGCATTTTTCGTGTTTTGTTGCCTCACAACCTGGAATTAACATGGATTGTTTGAAGATTTGCATTATTTAATTTACAGACCATGGGCCTTATTCTATTATCGGCCGTAAATCGGCCGTAAGGCTGCGATTCCTTGCGGGGGTTCTGTTAACTCGTGATTCTATTATACGGCCCCGCAAGGATCTCCTCTTACGGCCGGCCGCATATCTTGAAACCGGCCGTAAGCTCTGAAATCTAAAAACTCAAAAATAAATTCAAGCCTGCACTGTACAGCTCTGTAAATGCTAGGGATCATATTGGGGGACATGAGGATTAAAAGTAACCCACTCTCAAGCTTGCACATCAGCCCAAACCCGAGTTCAAATTAACTGTTTATTTTCAGTCTGCGGCGTGGGCGTGTCTGAGGTGCTCCAAGCCCTATGGACTTTTTACATAAATATTTTACGTATTATTAAAAAAAATATATTTTACGGATTTGAGTATAGGGTAATTATGTGCTATTTTTTCTAACACCTAAAATCACTTTATAGTCTTCTCAAAGTGCAGGATGGCTTTATTTGAGCTATTTTATGTGCTTAATTGGTGCTAGCGGGACCTGTTTGCTGCAAGTAAGCTGCGGCTCGTTTTTAGCCTTGCAGACAGGGTTCCCGGAGCAATAGAATCGCAACCAGGCTTTTCTTACGGCTGATTTCCTTGCGGCCGTTTTAGATCAAAGGCTTTCCTCCGGCGCGATCGGCCGCAAGAGATAGCAAGGCGCCGGCCGCAAGCCTGCCGGAACCCCCGGCCGGAGGGGAATAGAGTAGCCGGAAAGCTTGCGGCCGGTCCTTGCGGCTGCGGCCGATAATAGTATGAGGCCCCATGCCCACAACTTTGAAGATTTTTTTTATTGTGAAGCAAACAACACATAGGACAAAATAACAGAAAAAATCAATGTGCATAACTATTCACCCCCCTAAAGTCAATACTTAGAGACACCTTTTGCGGCAATCACAGCTCCAAGTCGCTTTGGATAAGTCTCTATGAGCTTGCCACATCTTACCACTGGGATTTTTGCCCATTCTTCCATGAGAAACTGCTCCAGCTCCTTCAAGTTGGATGGTTTGCGCTTGTGAACGGCAATCTTTAAGTCTGACCACAGATTTCCTATTGGATTGAGGTCTGGGCTTTGACTAGGCTTTACACATTTACATGTTTCCCCTTAAACCACTCAAGTGTTGCTTTAGCAGTGTGTTTGGGGTCATTGTCCTGCTGCAAGGTGAACCTCCGTCCAAGCCTCAAATCAGTCACAGAGTGGTACAGGTTTTGCTAAAGAATTTCCCTTTATTTAGCACCATCCATCTTTCCCTCAACTCTGACAAGTTTCCCAGTCCCAGCTGCCGAAAAACATCCCCACAGCATGATGCTGCCACCGCCATGTTTCACTGTGGGAATGGTGTTCTTTGGGTGATGTGATGTGTTGGGTTTGCGCCAGACATAACGTTTTCTTTGATGGCCGAAAAGTTAAATTTTAGCTTCATCAGACAAGAGCACCTTGCTCCATAAATTTTTGGAGTCTCCCACATGCCTTTTCGCAAACTCAAAACGTGGCATTTTGTTTTTTGCTGAAAGTAATGGCTTTCTTCTGGCCACTCTGCCATAAAGCCCAACTCTATGGAGCGTACGGCTTATTGTCAACCTATGTACAGATACTCCAGTCTCTGCTGTGGAACTCTGCACCTCCCCCAGGGTTACCTTAGGTCTCTGTGCTGCCTCTCTGATTAATGCCCTCCTTGCCCGGTTCGTGAGTTTTGGTGGGCGGCCAACTCTTGGCAGGTTTGCTGTTGTGCCATGTTCTTTCCATTTCGTAATGATAGATTTGATGGGGCTCCTGGAGATCATCAAAGATTTGGATATTTTTTTATAACCTAACCCTAACTTCTCAACAACATTGTCCCTTTCTTGTTTGGAGAGTTCCTTGGTCTTCATGACATTGTTTGGTTAGTGGTGCCTCTTGCTTAGGTGTTGCAGCCTCTGGGACCTCCCATCTCGTTCCCGTCACCACCACCTTTTCGCTTTCCTTCTTTCCTGGACTACTTCCAAAGCCTCATCAGATGGCCAGTTTGCCTTCTTAGTTTTCTTTTTTTGGGGGTTATTCTTTGCTGCAGTTTCATGGATAATGTTGCAAACTTTGGTCCAAAGTTCTTCAGGCGTTCTATCTTCCACGTCTAGTCCCTTAAATCTATTCTTTACTTCCACTGTATATTCACAAGGGATATTATTTATTATGTATCAACTTGGTCTGATGGTTTTCCGTCTTTTCTTCAGTTTAATGCTGAACTTTGCAATAAGAAGCTCATGGTCTAGCCGCAGTCTGCTCCAGGTCTTGTTTTTGCTGACTGTATAGAGCTCCTCCATCTTTGGCTACATCCTTATGTATACTATATATAATTAACTCTTCTAAAAGCTTCACCATTACAGAAGTGGGGCTTACATGTCTATATTTCCCTGGATTTGCTCTTGCTCTCTTCCTAAATGAAGGTATCACCTCTGGTTTTCTCTATTCATCTGTGTAACAGAGTTGGAACACGAAGTCCAGTATCTCCGCTGGTATACAGTAGAATATCCAAGAAGCACTGCAGTCTCACAAGCCCCAACCTCCCATATTGGACGACACTCAATTGGGAGTCAAAAAAATACTGTCTTTATTTTGTGATCCAGAAGTATATATACATCTCTTCTCACAGGTAATACACATCCCCCTATTTGGCCACACAATACACATAGAGAGACAATAGGTGTGGTCACACCTCCCGGAGGCTACCTGGCTACTTTTATACATTGACATTGATTAGATTATCCTTCTCTTTGTGCTATCTCTCACAAACACTTTACACAATAGACTTTCCTGTCACAGGAGCCCCTGTGATAGGACTATCTTTTAGGCTAGCAGACCAACATATCTACAGTATAGCAATGTGATCATATTTTAACCATAAGAATAAAATAACCATAAAACAGGGTTTTTATTCACACTCTGCATCCGAAGTGCATAGCAAAACTGCAGATCATTTGTCCGAGCATTTAAAGGGCCAGGACCAGTCTAATAAAATCCACTATGTAACATACAGTTCAAATACAGGCAATAATCAATGCAAAAGTCTCTTGTGGCTGCTTCTGCCACAATGCTCCCCCAGAACCAAGCCGGCATACACAGTCTGATCCCAACGGATCGGCTTGGGGATGTCCGGAGGAGTGCTCACAAATCATTTCTCGAGTTCTGTCTGTCTGGACAACCCGTCGGCGTTAAAATTTTGTTTCCCTGGGCGATACTGGATGGTGAAATCAAATGGTTGTAGTGCCAAGCTCCATCTCACCAGTCTAGCGTTGTCCCCTGACACCCGGTTTAGCCACACCAACGGGTTGTGATCTGTGAACAAGGCAAATTGTTGTCCATATAAGTAGGGCTGTAGTTTTTTGAGGGCCCACACCACCGCCAGGCATTCCTTTTCGATGGCGGCATTGCTTACTTCCCTGGGTCGTAGTTTCCCACTTAAGTAAGCGACTGGATGCTCGCCGCCATCGGCCCCAACTTGGCTCAGCACTGCTCCCAATCCAAACATAGAAGCATCTGTATGAACGAGAAAGCGTTTAGTTGGATTGGGAGCGGCTAGTACAGGGGCATGAATTAGGGCAGTTTTCAGTTCTTGGAATGCCTTCTTACACTCTGGGCTCCAGGTCACTACTTTGGGTAAGTTCTTTTTGGTGAGGTCAGTAAGGGGCTTGGCTAGGGCACTATAATCAGGTACAAATTTACGGTAATACCCGGCGGTCCATAGAAAAGCTAAAACCTGAGTTTTCGTGCGAGGGGTTGGCCACTTAGCTACGGCCTCTATCTTAGCGGGTTCTGGCTTTTCCCGCCCACTACCCACCCTGTGGCCTAAGTACTGCACTTCGGCCATCCCTACATGGCACTTGCTGAGTTTTAACGTGAGACCTGCCTCCCTGATGCGGTCGAGGATGGCTCCTATATGGGTCAAGTGCTCGTCCCAGGAGTTGCTAAAGATTGCTATGTCATCTTAATAGGCGCAAGCATACTCCTGGGATCCATCCAGTAACCGGTCCACCATCCGCTGTAACGTAGCTGCCACATTCTTCATCCCGAACGGCATCACCTTGAATTGGTATAGCCCAAACGGGGTGACGAATGCGGACTTTGGGATGGCATCCTCGGCTAGTGGGATCTGCCAGTACCCTTTGAACAAGTCTATTGTGGTGAGGTACTGGCCCCTGGCCATTTTATCTAAATGGGATAGGCATCTGAAATGGTTTTATCATTAAGTTTCCAGTAGTCGACGCAGAAGCGGGTGGTTCCGTCCCGCTTCGGTACCAGCACTACCGGAGAGGCCCATGGGCTATCTGAGTGTTCTATCACTCCTAGTTGTAACATTTCGTCAATCTCCTTCCACATATGATCTTTTAAGAATTCGGGTATGCGCTAGGGGGTCTGTCGAAGAGGGTGTTGCCCTGGGGTTTCTACCCTGTGGGTAGCCAGCGGGGTATACCCGGGCTGGTTGGAGAAGGTATCCCCTTTTTCCCGGATCAGCTCTAGTATTTGAGCTCGCTCTCTAGTGCTCAGCCTGTCTCCTAGCTGTACTTCCCCTAATTCGGTGTTGGCCCCCCCCTTGGGCTAATAGGTCTGGTAGGGGTCGATTATCCAGTCCTCGGCGGCCGAGGCACATATGGCAGTTACTTCTTCGGTCCGCTCGTGATAGGGTTTCAGCATGTTAACGTGGAGCATGCGTCTACCGCCTGCTCTTGTACATGGGGCAATTATATAGGTGGTGTCACATACCTGTTCCACCACCTTATAAGGGCCTTGCCAGGAGGCCTGCAGTTTGTTATTTTGGACTGGCTTCAAGATTAACACCTTTTGTCCTATTTGAAAACTGCGGTCTCTGGCTCCCCTATCGTACCATCTGCGCTGTCGTTGCTGGGCCGCCTGGAGATTAAACCGTACCGTCTGGATTAGGGTCTCCAAGCGTTCCCTGAACTCTAGTACATATGGGACGATAGGGGTACCGTTACTGGTGACCATTCCCTCCCAGTGTTCCCTAATGAGGTCTAAGGGACCCCGCACTCTCCTTCCGAATAGTAATTCGAATGGCGAGAACCCCATGGACTCCTGGGGTACCTCTCGGTACGCGAAGAGCAGATGGGGAAGAAACCTTTCCCAGTCCTTCTGGGTATCCATGAAGGTATGGAGCATTTGCTTTAAGGTTCCGTTGAACCGTTCACAGAGCACATTGGACTAGGGGTGATACGCTGAGTTTACAATAGGTTTTACCCCACATGTTCTCCATAACTGATAAGTGACTTCGGCTGTAAATTGGGTACCCCGATCTGAGATAATCTCTTTGGGGACCCCCATTCTGGAGAATATCTGGATTAGGGCATCTACTATAGTCTCCACATGGATATTAGTTAGGGCTACGGCCTCTGGGTACCGGGTGGCATAGTCTACTAGGGTTAATATATACTTCTTCCCTGACGGGCTGGGTTTTGCTAGGGGTCCGATTATATCTACTGCCACTCTGCTGAAGGGTTCATCTATTATGGGTAGGGAGTGCATTTTTGCTTTGTACCGGTCCCCTCTCTTCCCTACTCTCTGGCATGTGTCACAAGTTTGGCAATACTGCCGAATATCTTTGGAGACCCCTGGCCAAAAGAAGTTTTGGGTCAAACGATGCTTCGTCCTACTGACACCTAGATGTCCTGATAAAGGGATGTCATGGGCAATACGTAATAATTCTTGCCTGTACTTTCGGGGCATGACTAATTGTGTGAGGGTCACGGGTACAGATTCTGCTACTACCTTCTCAGCATATCTATACAATAATCCTTTCTCCCAAGCGTATCTTTCCCCCTCCAACCCTGCCTGATTCTGTGTAACCCTATCCCGGTATACCTGCAGGGACGGGTCCGTGACTACTTTAGTACCAAACTCTAAGGGGGGAGCCCAGGGGACGAAAGGTGGGTCAGTACTATTACTTACCGGAGCCTCAGAGTGTTCAGAAGATGCAGTGGTGCGGACCTGCTGCCGTGTTACCACGGGTAGCGCTTCCTGCGCGGGGTGCTGAGAAACAAAAGCAGAGGTCAGCTTCCCCAAGCCGTTTCCCAGGATGACATCAGCTGGTAAGTCCTGCATGAGGCCCACTTCCACATTCCCCGACCCCGCTCCCCAATCCAAATGTACTTTAGCAGTGGGAATTTTGTAAATCGCTCCCCCTGCCACCCGGACTGCCACATATTCTCTAGTGAGCTGGTGCTTGGGGACTAGGTGATTGCGAACCAGGGTTATGGTGGCCCCAGAATCGCGCAGACCCTGAAGGCGTTTTCCCTCTACGTGTACCCCTTGGCGCTGTCCCTGTCGGTTGTCTGCAGCTGCTTGTACTGGGTTAACCTCGTGGAGGGTGCCCAAAGAATCTTCATTAGACCGGGTCCCGAAAAAAGGTTGTCGAGGCTCATTCTGGTAGCAGTGTACTGCTGCCCGGTTTGCAGGGGAATTAGTTGGAGTATTCCACGTGGAGCGGTTTCTGTTTCTGGGACAGTCTCTCTGAATGTGGCCCTGCTGGTTACATGTGTGGCACTGTTGTACTGTGGAGGGGTTTGGTAGTTCCCACCACCCGGACGCAGTGCTGGGGTGTAGTTAATGGTGGGAGGTGGGTTAGCAGCTCCCAAGATGGACCGTGCCTGTGCCCACTGTGCCCTCCTGGCATCTTGGTACTCGTCTGCCCACCTGGCGGCGTCAGTTAAGATGCGCGGTTTCCGATCCCTCAGCCAGTTTTGTAAATCCGGGGTTAACCCCTGGAAGAATTGCTCCAGTAGCAGTAATTGTAGCATGTCCTCCACTGTGGTTGCTTGTGCGGCTTGCACCCAACCTTTGCCCGCCCTAGTTAAGCGGTGTGCCCACTCCATGTGAGTATCTTTCTCCGTCTTTCGGCTTTCTCGGGACCGCTGGCGGTATGCCTCCAGGGTAATTGCATACCTGTCCAGGATCGCCTGCTTTACTTTCTGGTAGTCTCTGCTATCCTCGTCTGGCATGGTGCGGTAGGCTTCTGCTGCCCGGCCCGCTAGCTTACCCACCAACAGGGGTACCCGGTCGGCGGCATTGATCTCATATAATTGGCATAACCTCTCAAAGTCATGCAAGTAGCCATCAATGTCTTCGGTCTCCACATAGTATGGTATGGGATTTTAGGCTTCCCCGGTACTATGTGTGTTGTGATTAGGGACCCCTCTCGGACCTCCGGTCTGCCCGCTGCTTTTCCATTATGTATTTGTGGACATCTGCCATAATCCTTTCCAAGGTTTCTGTGGGAGGCGTACCTGGGAAAAAAGCCAGTCGGCTTTGGAGTTCTCTTCCAAACTCATTCTGTGTGCTGTCCATAAGAGGTGCTGCAGCAGCTGCCCGGTCTCCCTCCATGAGTTCAGCAATAAGGGTAGCTTTGGTTTTATTACTGGCAATAATTCCCCTTGCTTCCAATAGCGTGGCCCGTTTCAAGTTGGTATAGTCTGTCCCCATTCACTATTCGTTCAGGTATATTCACATATCCTTTCCTTTCGGTTCCATACGAAATAGCAAATTTCCCAAATGGCTGTAACTGCTGAACAACGGTCTGCTGTGAGGTTTGAATCCCGTTGCTGCCATCAATTGTAACGGAGTTGGAACACGAAGTCCAGTATCTCCACTGGTATACGGTAAAATATCCAAGAAGCACCGCAGTCTCACAAGCCCCAACCTCCCATATTGGACGACACTCAATTGGGAGTCAAAAAAATACTGTCTTTATTTTGTTATCCAGAAGTATATATACATCTCTTCTCACAGGTAATACACATCCCCCTATTTGGCCACACAATACACATAGAGAGACAATAGGTGTGGTCACACCTTCCGGAGGCTACCTGGCTACTTTTATACATTGACATTGATTAGATTATCCTTCTCTTTGTGCTATCTCTCACAAACACTTTACACAATAGACTTTCCTATCACAGGAGCCCTGTGATAGGATTATCTTTTAGGCTAGCAGACCAACATATCTACAGTATAGCAATGTGATCATATTTTAACCATAAGAATAAAATAACCATAAAACAGGGTTTTTATTCACACTCTGCATCCGAAGTGCATAGCAAAACTGCAGATCATTTGTCCGAGCATTTAAAGGGCCAGGACCAGTCTAATAAAATCCACTATGTAACATACAGTTCAAATACAGGCAATAATCAATGCAAAAGTCTCTTGTGGCTGCTTCTGCCACAATGCTCCCCCAGAACCAAGCCGGCATACAAAGTCTGATCCCAACGGATCGGCTTGGGGATGTCCGGAGGAGTGCTCACAAATCATTTCTCGAGTTCTGTCTGTCTGGACAACCCGTCGGCGTTAAAATTTTGTTTCCCTGGGCGATACTGGATGGTGAAATCAAATGGTTGTAGTGCCAAGCTCCATCTCACCAGTCTAGCGTTGTCCCCTGACACCCGGTTTAGCCACACCAACGGGTTGTGATCTGTGAACAAGGCAAATTGTTGTCCATATAAGTAGGGCTGTAGTTTTTTGAGGGCCCACACCACCGCCAGGCATTCCTTTTCGATGGCGGCATTGCTTACTTCCCTGGGTCGTAGTTTCCCACTTAAGTAAGCGACTGGATGCTCGCCGCCATCGGCCCCAACTTGGCTCAGCACTGCTCCCAATCCAAACATAGAAGCATCTGTATGAACGAGAAAGCGTTTAGTTGGATTGGGAGCGGCTAGTACAGGGGCATGAATTAGGGCAGTTTTCAGTTCTTGGAATGCCTTCTTACACTCTGGGCTCCAGGTCACTACTTTGGGTAAGTTCTTTTTGGTGAGGTCAGTAAGGGGCTTGGCTAGGGCACTATAATCAGGTACAAATTTACGGTAATACCCGGCGGTCCATAGAAAAGCTAAAACCTGAGTTTTCGTGCGAGGGGTTGGCCACTTAGCTACGGCCTCTATCTTAGCGGGTTCTGGCTTTTCCCGCCCACTACCCACCCTGTGGCCTAAGTACTGCACTTCGGCCATCCCTACGTGGCACTTGCTGAGTTTTAACGTGAGACCTGCCTCCCTGATGCGGTCGAGGATGGCTCCTATATGGGTCAAGTGCTCGTCCCAGGAGTTGCTAAAGATTGCTATGTCATCTTAATAGGCGCAAGCATACTCCTGGGATCCATCCAGTAACCGGTCCACCATCCGCTGTAACGTAGCTGCCACATTCTTCATCCCGAACTGCATCACCTTGAATTGGTATAGCCCAAACGGGGTGACGAATGCGGACTTTGGGATGGCATCCTCGGCTAGTGGGATCTGCCAGTACCCTTTGAACAAGTCTATTGTGGTGAGGTACTGGCCCCTGGCCATTTTATCTAAATGGGATAGGCATCTGAAATGGTTTTATCATTAAGTTTCCAGTAGTCGACGCAGAAGCGGGTGGTTCCGTCCCGCTTCGGTACCAGCACTACCGGAGAGGCCCATGGGCTATCTGAGTGTTCTATCACTCCTAGTTGTAACATTTCGTCAATCTCCTTCCACATATGATCTTTTAAGAATTCGGGTATGCGCTAGGGGGTCTGTCGAAGAGGGTGTTGCCCTGGGGTTTCTACCCTGTGGGTAGCCAGCGGGGTATACCCGGGCTGGTTGGAGAAGGTATCCCCTTTTTCCCGGATCAGCTCTAGTATTTGAGCTCGCTCTCTAGTGCTCAGCCTGTCTCCTAGCTGTACTTCCCCTAATTCGGTGTTGGCCCCCCCCTTGGGCTAATAGGTCTGGTAGGGGTCGATTATCCAGTCCTCGGCGGCCGAGGCACATATGGCAGTTACTTCTTCGGTCCGCTCGTGATAGGGTTTCAGCATGTTAACGTGGAGCATGCGTCTACCGCCTGCTCTTGTACATGGGGCAATTATATAGGTGGTGTCACATACCTGTTCCACCACCTTATAAGGGCCTTGCCAGGAGGCCTGCAGTTTGTTATTTTGGACTGGCTTCAAGATTAACACCTTTTGTCCTATTTGAAAACTGCGGTCTCTGGCTCCCCTATCGTACCATCTGCGCTGTCGTTGCTGGGCCGCCTGGAGATTAAACCGTACCGTCTGGATTAGGGTCTCCAAGCGTTCCCTGAACTCTAGTACATATGGGACGATAGGGGTACCGTTACTGGTGACCATTCCCTCCCAGTGTTCCCTAATGAGGTCTAAGGGACCCCGCACTCTCCTTCCGAATAGTAATTCGAATGGCGAGAACCCCATGGACTCCTGGGGTACCTCTCGGTACGCGAAGAGCAGATGGGGAAGAAACCTTTCCCAGTCCTTCTGGGTATCCATGAAGGTATGGAGCATTTGCTTTAAGGTTCCGTTGAACCGTTCACAGAGCACATTGGACTAGGGGTGATACGCTGAGTTTACAATAGGTTTTACCCCACATGTTCTCCATAACTGATAAGTGACTTCGGCTGTAAATTGGGTACCCCGATCTGAGATAATCTCTTTGGGGACCCCCATTCTGGAGAATATCTGGATTAGGGCATCTACTATAGTCTCCACATGGATATTAGTTAGGGCTACGGCCTCTGGGTACCGGGTGGCATAGTCTACTAGGGTTAATATATACTTCTTCCCTGACGGGCTGGGTTTTGCTAGGGGTCCGATTATATCTACTGCCACTCTGCTGAAGGGTTCATCTATTATGGGTAGGGAGTGCATTTTTGCTTTGTACCGGTCCCCTCTCTTCCCTACTCTCTGGCATGTGTCACAAGTTTGGCAATACTGCCGAATATCTTTGGAGACCCCTGGCCAAAAGAAGTTTTGGGTCAAACGATGCTTCGTCCTACTGACACCTAGATGTCCTGATAAAGGGATGTCATGGGCAATACGTAATAATTCTTGCCTGTACTTTCGGGGCATGACTAATTGTGTGAGGGTCACGGGTACAGATTCTGCTACTACCTTCTCAGCATATCTATACAATAATCCTTTCTCCCAAGCGTATCTTTCCCCCTCCAACCCTGCCTGATTCTGTGTAACCCTATCCCGGTATACCTGCAGGGACGGGTCCGTGACTACTTTAGTACCAAACTCTAAGGGGGGAGCCCAGGGGACGAAAGGTGGGTCAGTACTATTACTTACCGGAGCCTCAGAGTGTTCAGAAGATGCAGTGGTGCGGACCTGCTGCCGTGTTACCACGGGTAGCGCTTCCTGCGCGGGGTGCTGAGAAACAAAAGCAGAGGTCAGCTTCCCCAAGCCGTTTCCCAGGATGACATCAGCTGGTAAGTCCTGCATGAGGCCCACTTCCACATTCCCCGACCCCGCTCCCCAATCCAAATGTACTTTAGCAGTGGGAATTTTGTAAATCGCTCCCCCTGCCACCCGGACTGCCACATATTCTCTAGTGAGCTGGTGCTTGGGGACTAGGTGATTGCGAACCAGGGTTATGGTGGCCCCAGAATCGCGCAGACCCTGAAGGCGTTTTCCCTCTACGTGTACCCCTTGGCGCTGTCCCTGTCGGTTGTCTGCAGCTGCTTGTACTGGGTTAACCTCGTGGAGGGTGCCCAAAGAATCTTCATTAGACCGGGTCCCGAAAAAAGGTTGTCGAGGCTCATTCTGGTAGCAGTGTACTGCTGCCCGGTTTGCAGGGGAATTAGTTGGAGTATTCCACGTGGAGCGGTTTCTGTTTCTGGGACAGTCTCTCTGAATGTGGCCCTGCTGGTTACATGTGTGGCACTGTTGTACTGTGGAGGGGTTTGGTAGTTCCCACCACCCGGACGCAGTGCTGGGGTGTAGTTAATGGTGGGAGGTGGGTTAGCAGCTCCCAAGATGGACCGTGCCTGTGCCCACTGTGCCCTCCTGGCATCTTGGTACTCGTCTGCCCACCTGGCGGCGTCAGTTAAGATGCGCGGTTTCCGATCCCTCAGCCAGTTTTGTAAATCCGGGGTTAACCCCTGGAAGAATTGCTCCAGTAGCAGTAATTGTAGCATGTCCTCCACTGTGGTTGCTTGTGCGGCTTGCACCCAACCTTTGCCCGCCCTAGTTAAGCGGTGTGCCCACTCCATGTGAGTATCTTTCTCCGTCTTTCGGCTTTCTCGGGACCGCTGGCGGTATGCCTCCAGGGTAATTGCATACCTGTCCAGGATCGCCTGCTTTACTTTCTGGTAGTCTCTGCTATCCTCGTCTGGCATGGTGCGGTAGGCTTCTGCTGCCCGGCCCGCTAGCTTACCCACCAACAGGGGTACCCGGTCGGCGGCATTGATCTCATATAATTGGCATAACCTCTCAAAGTCATGCAAGTAGCCATCAATGTCTTCGGTCTCCACATAGTATGGTATGGGATTTTAGGCTTCCCCGGTACTATGTGTGTTGTGATTAGGGACCCCTCTCGGACCTCCGGTCTGCCCGCTGCTTTTCCATTATGTATTTGTGGACATCTGCCATAATCCTTTCCAAGGTTTCTGTGGGAGGCGTACCTGGGAAAAAAGCCAGTCGGCTTTGGAGTTCTCTTCCAAACTCATTCTGTGTGCTGTCCATAAGAGGTGCTGCAGCAGCTGCCCGGTCTCCCTCCATGAGTTCAGCAATAAGGGTAGCTTTGGTTTTATTACTGGCAATAATTCCCCTTGCTTCCAATAGCGTGGCCCGTTTCAAGTTGGTATAGTCTGTCCCCATTCACTATTCGTTCAGGTATATTCACATATCCTTTCCTTTCGGTTCCATACGAAATAGCAAATTTCCCAAATGGCTGTAACTGCTGAACAACGGTCTGCTGTGAGGTTTGAATCCCGTTGCTGCCATCAATTGTAACGGAGTTGGAACACGAAGTCCAGTATCTCCACTGGTATACGGTAAAATATCCAAGAAGCACCGCAGTCTCACAAGCCCCAACCTCCCATATTGGACGACACTCAATTGGGAGTCAAAAAAATACTGTCTTTATTTTGTTATCCAGAAGTATATATACATCTCTTCTCACAGGTAATACACATCCCCCTATTTGGCCACACAATACACATAGAGAGACAATAGGTGTGGTCACACCTTCCGGAGGCTACCTGGCTACTTTTATACATTGACATTGATTAGATTATCCTTCTCTTTGTGCTATCTCTCACAAACACTTTACACAATAGACTTTCCTATCACAGGAGCCCTGTGATAGGATTATCTTTTAGGCTAGCAGACCAACATATCTACAGTATAGCAATGTGATCATATTTTAACCATAAGAATAAAATAACCATAAAACAGGGTTTTTCTTCACACTCTGCATCCGAAGTGCATAGCAAAACTGCAGATCCTTTGTCTGAGCATTTAAAGGGCCAGAACCAGTCTAATAAAATCCACTATGCTCAAATAACATACAGTTCAAATACAGGCAATAATCAATGCAAAAGTCTCTTGTAGCTGCTTCTGCCACAATCTGGTACTGATGAAGTAAGGCTTTAAATGTTGTCCATTTATTTCAGTATTTTTACATGTCAGTCCTTTGTCCCAGTCTATATGTTGTATTGTTGCACTATTAAAATTAAGAGTTTTTGTGGGCCCTTACGACTTTGTTTTTTTAACTGGGCCATAAATGAGACTGTGTTGTTATCACTGTTCCCCAAATTTAAAAATTTCATACTATATCAATATTATTCATGATGACTAAATCCAAGCCTATTTTCTAGTAGATTCTTGTATAACCTGGGTCAGCTAAGGATTTCTTAGTGTGCTCAATACCCTTCTCCCCTTAGCTGAGCTGCTTGTCTCATTCATCCAGTTTATTTCAGGGTAGTTAAAACCTCTCATTACTAGATCCTGACCATGCTTAGATGGATTTCCAATCTGTAGCAAAAATTGCAGTTTATCACTACTACCTATATATTTTAGGATTTGTTCCTCTACCATTTAACTCTACCCACAAGGATTCAGAATTATCTCTAGATCCAGCATACATTTAATCTATGAGTAAGTCATGTTTAACACACATACAAATCCCACCCCCTCTTCAACCATTGCCCCAATCTTTCCTAAATAGACTATAACTGTGACAATCCAAGCTGGTAGGGGATATACAAGCCCAGGGCCATCGGCTATGGTATACAGGTTACTACCAACTAGGACCGTTTGGGTTCTTTGAAATCTCTGCATCAGCACCCTGATATCTGGCTTCTACATCAGTCAGAGTCTAACCTTCCTGTGGTAGTGATCAGGACAGGTTACTTGAAGGGTAGAGATAGGATAATTATCACAGCTACCAGTAGCAAAATAAATAGACATACCATTTTCCCACCGCTACCTTCAGCTGTTATAACCACCAGATTTGGGAACCAGGCTCACCCCAAAACTCTCTCTCTAGGCCGTGCCTTTTGTGTTCTATATCTCAGAGCCCAATAGACAATTCCTGATCCGAGCATCATTTCTAAAGAGGCAGGTGCCATCTGATCCCTTTTTTAGGATCTAAGAACCACACACCATGTACCTTTGAGTATTACAACAAGAGTCCGACACCACCTTTATTTTGTGTGTCCAAAATCATACTGGCATGTCTTTATTTTTCAAAACACATTTTCAGATGACACAAAACACCAAAGACTCCCCCCCCCCCCCCCCAGTTCTAGCCTATCCTCCTGGGCAAATAGCTTGCTCTTCTCTTACAGAGCCAAAAAAATATCTTCCCCCTTAAGGCCAGAGGAATCATGCGTGGCTGCCCCTCAAAGCCATATAAATTATTTAGAATCTTTAACCCGTTGTATTTCCCAGATATGACTGCATTTACTTTAAACAGATCTGATGGATTTATTGATATCTAATCCTGTTTTAGAAAATAACCCTTTTTGAATTAGTGTCATTTAAAAATAGAAAGGAATAGTTTGGGTCATCAAGATGCACTTAATGCACTTAAGGTCCAAAGGATAAAATGATGAAATATCACTAAGCACTTGTAGTTAAAAATTATGGAATAATGAGTGGAAAATCGAAGTATGGGCATTTAATTATTCACAAAATCCTTTTTTTAAAGAAAATTATTATTGAGGGATAGGTCATGTCAAACAAATCTCATTAGTTTCTATGAGGAGGTTAGTAGGAAAAGTGGATGTAGTCTTTTTGGATTTTGTAAAAGTTTTTGATACAGTGCCACATGGGAAACTGTTGTGCAAACTAAGAGATACAGGATATTTGCTCATGGATTGAGAGCTGGCTAAAAGACAGGAAGCAAAGGGTTGTTGTAAATGGAACATACTCCGATTGGACTAATGTGGTAAGTGGGGTTCCTCAGGGTTCGGTATCAGGTCCTCTCCTTTTTAACATATTTATTAATGACTTAGAGGTGGGACTGGAAAGTAGTGTCTCCATTTTCACTGATGACACAAAGTTGTGCAAGGTAATTAAATCAGATAATGATGTGCTTTCCCTTCAAAGGGTTTTACATAAAATTGAGGAATGGGCATCTAAATGGCAGATGAGATTTAATATGAATACATGTAGAGTTATGCATCTTGAAAGGAAAAATAGCCATGCAATTTATAATCTTAATGGATCAAATATAATGGTATCAGATATTGAAATGTTTTGGGAGTACTTGTGGACAACCACGTAGGTAACAGTGCTCAAAGCCAAGCAGCAGCTGCAAAGGCAAATAAAATATTAGCATGCCTTAGGAAGGGTATTGAAGCAAGGGAAGCAAATATAATTGTGCCACTATACTAATCTCTAGTACGCCCTCATTTGTGCCAAGGGGTTTTCAACTTACAAGAGGACATCCTTTGAGGCTAAACGTAAAAAGTTCCTACCCCTAAAGACAGAAAAGCGTTATTCACAGTAAGGGGGGTTTAATCTGTGGAATTATCTACCAAAGGAGGTGGTGACAGTGGCTTTGATAGATAGCTTTAATTAGTAATTGGATATTTTTTGGGTAAAAAGGGCATTCAGGGTTGAGCGAGAGAGAGAGAATACATTTGCTGTTTATTTCTGTTGTTTGCTGACAATTACCTAGTAAAAGCCTGATAAAACATAAAAACTCCCCTTACATCCATTTTTATAGTAAAGTTTATTTTGGTTATCATATAAACAATTATTTAAACTGAAAAAATAGTAATACTTTTTAACCTCTACCTGATAAGTAAAATATTTGCAGAATTTTAAATTTGATTTACAATCTGGAATTCAATGTTAAAGTATTTTTATTTTAAGTTTTTGGATAGTTGTGTCTCTTCAATTGAATGGCGTCCGACTCCATGTTTTCTTGTACATTACTAATGTAACCAATCAAAAGCACAACATGGGAGCTAAAAAACTTCCTGATATCACTGCTGTAATAGCAGGACAAGATCAACAAATAATACACCAAAACTAATGGTTCCCAAAACCCTTTCATTGTACTTGATAAGTAATTGTAATTGACAGCTGTAGTTTTAAAGCCCATTTCATTTTTGGTATATTTAAAAAAAAAAAAAAAAAAATACACAACAACAACAAAATACATTTACAAATCTAGAGGACTATTAATGCTGTATATTGCAATTAAATGGTAATGGTTAATAAGCTTATTGCAAAGGTTGATCCCAATCTCTTTGTTTATTTATTTATCTTCATTAACTAGTTTTTGGTAGTTATCCACCAAGAAACCATATTGTTGTATATTTATTAACAATTTAACTTATGGCTGTGCTGTGTCCTTCCTTAGACCTAAAGCACTGTGTGTTGGTCTGGGGCATTAAGGGGAATGTTTTGTTATTGTATTTTATATTAATCATTGAAAGGATCAGGGTTTTTGGGATCTGACTGATGATTTATGTCTTTAGGATGTTTTTATTGTATATCAAAACTAAATTTACTTCTTTCTAGCTTCCTAGAAATTGCGTATTGTTATTATTATTGAATTTGTGAGGTTAAAGATTTGTGTTGCTGGGTTTCAATAACAAATGCGTTTTTTTTTTTCCATAAAGTTTTTTATTAAGGATAATCAAGAAAAACTTGTACAAAAATAAGCACAGTCTATAAAACATAATTCCACATGTCAAGAAAGGATAATTACTGTCCTAAGAAACTGCTTCTCTTTGTTGAATTATTCCTTAATATAATTTTAACGTTTTCAGTGCACAAATTGGCATAAATAAACAATCGTGTTACAATCTATATATTCTACGAACATATATGAAAAGAGAAAAGGAGAAAAAGAGAAAGAGGAAGAAGTGAAGAAAAGAAAAATAAACAAATAACCAAAGAAATGAAGAAGTAAAAGGAAAAGAGCAAATAGTAGACAATTGCTTCCCGTCAGCTCTTCTACTTAAGAAGGTCAGGATTTGACTATAACGTGGCCTTTTCAGTTCCTGTGCTACCCAATCTCAGTTTTACTGTCGTTACCTTTCGTCCGAAGAAGCCTCCAGTGTCCTCTCCCGCTCCGCCTGTTCCAGTCCGCCCCCCGCTCCACTCCTCTTCCAATTGTAAAGAGCCTCCCTAGCAAAAATTCAACTTGTCCCCCCACTACCTATGAAATGCAGTCGGGGGAGGAGATCCAGGGTCCCCATATTTCCAAAAACTTTTGATGTGTGTCCAATAGTGTATGAACAAATGCGTTTTAAGGGTAATAAAGAAAATCTAAATTTGGAAGAAAAGTCTGAAAATATAAATATGGTATTTATTTTTTAAATTAATGTGAATCACATCTTTACTTCTCCTTTTCTGAAGGTGCATATGATTCAGCATTTCCTACCAACAGAAGGCTAGAAGAGCTCCAAGAGTGGATGAGAACCAACTTGATACATATCATGGCACTTTATACATTCCAACCGAAACCACCATTAACGATCAAGAATAAAGACACTTGTTTGCCAAATATTGTCCAAACTAACAATAGTAGCAGATGTTAAAAAAAGGACATAAACCATCTTTTGGGAAAAAAATTATTTTTGGATACTTTCCTTATGAATATAGGAATCCAATTTTGTGTTTGTAACATCACATATTATGCGGAATAATGGAAATGTTTTTTTATTCAACAATGGAGGGAGGAGTGTTGAAGTAGGGAACAAGCAGAAGTCCAGAGTTTTGGTTTAATAACTGAATAATATTGAATATGACACCACTCCCCTTCCCCCTCATAGGCCCAGAAGCTGACACTTTATATCAATCAATGCAACCACTGCTCTCCAGAAATGTAATTGCCCTTCACACACCCAACTTCAACCAATGTAATATTCATCCATCTAAGTTCTAGCAGAGGCATCAAACAAATTAAAACTTGCTGAATGATTGTAAAGTTTTCACATATATTTATTTTTTCATATGATTAGCAGTCTCTATAATCTACTTATCTATAATGGGTTTTGAGTCTTATTGTGGTCAACCCAATTTCCAAATGAGTTGTGTCTTTTGTCTTTTATTATCAATTTGTTCATAATCATGTGTATTTTTTGATTATTGTACTTCAGTTAATATGGAACAGATATTATTATTATAATCTGATCCAGTCCAAAGTTTCAGGTAATATTCACGAATCTTGAAAATCAAAGCTTGGTGACCTATTTCACACTTAAGGGGATCTCCGATAATCCGGAGCTTCAGGTTCCAATCTTCCTTCTTGTTATCCTTATCTATCTCCTCACACTTGTTAGTAACATGACCATTCTTCTACTTATATGTGTGGATCATCACCTACACACTCCCATGTACTTCCTCCTGGTAAACTTGGTAATCCTGGACATGTCCTCTTATCCTGTTATCTTTCCAGAGAAATCAACCACTTCTTCTGTGATGCCGAGCCTCTTGTAAAACTTACTTGCAGTAATACTGATTTCTTGGATCTTTTATCTTTTATCACTGATATGTTCCTGGCATCTTGTCCATTGCTCCTAACCATCATTCCTTATATAGTTATTATTTCAGTCATTCTTAAAATCAAATCCAGCACTAGCAGACATAAAGCCTGCTACACATGTTCCTGATTTTTTGTACTGATTTTTTGTAGGAAAAAATTGGTTTGATTTTCTTTTGAAAAAGCTGTACTAATTGAACATGCTATGCTTTGGGTCGTATGTTAGTACAATTTATAATTTATTAATTTTTATGCAATTATTCTGTTGTTTTTGTATCCAATGATCTACTTCATTATGTGGGAAGATACTTTGAACACAGAGAGGAATTATCTATCTGTCTATCTAAAAAATAATTATTTATATATCTAAAAAATACTTTTGGGAGACCAGGTAGGGATATACTCATTGCTGTGTCATGTGAAGATAAAAATATCATATCTGTATCATCTACTTTATTTGTTATTAGATGTTGATTATTTACCACTGTAAGTACATTTATCCATGCTGTCTGATTGTTCATTATATAAAGATGTACCATATATACTCTAGTATAAGCCGAGTTTTTCAACCCTTTTTTTAAGGCTAAAAAGGCCCCCCTCGGCTTATACTCAAGTCACTCTCGCCCCCGTGTCTCTCTAACCCCCCCTTGTCTCACTCCCCCCGTGTCTCTCCCCCCCCCGTGTCTCTCTACCCCCCCAGGTCTCTCTACCCCCTGTGTCTCTCTACCGCCCCCCGTGCCTCTCTAACCCCCCCGTGCCTCTTTCCCTCCCCCCTCCTCATTCTCAACCCCCCCTCAGTCCCCTCCTCATACTACCCCTCTAAATTGAGGATGAGGAGGGGGGTTGAGGAGGGAGGTTGAGGAGGGGGGTTGAGGAGGGGGGTTGAGGAGGGAGGTTGAGGAGGGAGGTTGAGGATGAGGAGGGAGGATGAGGAGGTGGGTTGAGGATGGGGGGGTTAAGGTTGAGGAGGGGGTTGAGGATGAGGAGGGGATTGAGGATGGGGGGTTGAGGTTGAGGATGGGGGGTTGAGGTTGAGGAGGGGGTTGAGGATGAGGAGGGAGGTTGAGGAGGGGGTTGAGGATGAGCAAGGGGGTTGAGGTTGAGGAGGGAGGTTGAGGATGGGGGGGTTGAGGTTGAGGAGGGAGGATGAGGAGGGGATGAGGATGGGGGGGTTGAGGTTGAGAAGGGAGGTTGAGGAGGGGGTTGAGGATGGGGGGTTGAGGATGGGGGGGTTGAGGTTGCGGATGGGGGGTTGAGGTTGAGGAGGGTGGTTGAGGAGGGGGGCTGAGGATGATGAGGGGGGCTGAGGATAAGGAAGGGCCTGAGGATGAGGAGGGGGCCTGAGGATGAGGAGGGGGCTGAGGATGAGGAGGAGGGTTGAGGATGAGGAGGGGGGTTGAGGAGGGAGATTGAGGAGGGAGGATGAGGAGGGAGGATGAGGATGGGGGGTCAGGATGGGGGGGTTGAGGTTGAGGGGGTTGAGGTTGAGGAGGGAGGTTGAGGATGAGGAGGGAGGTTGGGGAGGGGTTGAGGATGAGGAGGGGGGTTGAGGTTGAGGAGGGAGGTTGAGGAGGAAGGTTGAGGATGGGGGGGTTGAGGTTGAGGAGGGAGGTTGAGGATGAGAAGGGGGTTTGAGGTTGAGGTGGGGGTTGAGGATGAGTATGGGGGGGTTGAGGTTGAGGAGGGAGGTTCAGGAGTGGATTGAGGATGAGGAGGGGGTTGAGGTTGAGGAGGGAGGTTGAGGATGAGGAGGGGGTTGAGGATGGGGGGTTGAGGATGAGGATGGGGGGTTGAGGAGGAGGGGTTTGAGAATGAGGGGGTTGAGGAGGGACGTTGAGGATGAGGAGGGATGATGAGGAGGGAGGTTGAGGATGAGGAGTGGGGTTGAGGAGGGAGGTTGAGAATGAGGAGGGGGGAAGAGACACAGGGATTGGAGAGGGGGGAAGAGACACAGGGAAGGGAGAGGGGGAAGAGACACAGGGAAGGGAGA
The DNA here is from genome assembly GCA_027410445.1 of Discoglossus pictus. Taxonomy (NCBI): domain Eukaryota; kingdom Metazoa; phylum Chordata; class Amphibia; order Anura; family Alytidae; genus Discoglossus; species Discoglossus pictus. The sequence goes on from CM050170.1 coordinate 63,689,320, forward strand.
GGGGAGAAAAGACACGGGAAAGAGAGGGGGACATAGAAGGCACAAAAGGGACACAGGGGGCAGCACATTTCCTACCCTCGGCTTATACTCGAGTCACTCATTTTACCCAGTATTTTGTGGTAAAATAGGTGCCTCGGCTTATACTCGGGTCGGCTTATACTCGAGTATATACGATAATCAATTTAGTTTCATACACAAGCATTTCAGAGTTGGCCAAATCATTTCAGATGTCTGAGAAGGCTTTAAGAGAGAATACAGAGCAGTCTCATAAATATTAAACATATAAATGAAGTTTCTACTTTCTCCAATTTCTCATTGTTTTAACAATACACAGCATTGTGAGAAAATACACAATGGGTAATTCAATAACCAAAAATATGTGACCGATAAATAACCCATTCCACCATATGTATACATTATAATTATGCATGTACATACAAATAAGGTGGTCGCTATTGTGATTGGTTGAAATGAGCCCTGTGACTGGGAGTAGGTGAAAAGGAAAGGGTTTATCGATTAGGACAAAGAGAAGCTTGGGGCTTTTCTGTCTGTCGCTCTCCTGCATAAAAATGTTGTCTTTTCTCTGTAATTATCCTTTATATCTTTACTACAAATTCTTCCTAAAAAGAAGACCAAAAGGTATTACTTCTAACCAAATTAAGGAGTAGTCCTACTCAGACAAGGATGTCCCTGCTAACTTCATATTGGGTAAAGTAGAGCTGCAAGTTTCTATTGTTACATTAACAATATAATTAAAATAGTCCAGATACAATCTTTCTGTTACAGTTGATAGGGTGGGTACAAGCTGAAATAAGATTTTGATAAATGAAGTTTGATCAATTGTTATACAATTATTTATGGTATAATCTAATACCTATATAAAAATTCTATCATAATCTAAGTATTTGTTATTACTTCTACATATTCCTTTATTCTGGCTGCCATGTAGGTTTATACCTGATTTTGTTCTTATGGAGTAATATGACATATCACTGAATATTAATACCAAATAAATTTTATGGAATAGACATTTGATTGTTTATCCAAGTTTGATAAGATTTTATACACTTCCTATTGATTTATATATTGATCTAACAAAATGAAACAAAATGATCTAACAAAATGTGTTAAAATTGATTGTTATCCAATCATTTCAAAGGATTTTGATAAACCTCTCATTGATTTTATATTGTGACCTACCTAAAAATCAAAGTATATAAGTTTAGATACATCTTGGTTTTGCTATTGTTTCAATAAATGATGTTCTGCATAAAGTGTATTCTTGCCTTTAAATTGATAAATAAAGTCAATAAAAAATATTATTCTATACTTTGTAATATTTTTGTAATATCCTAATTGCATGATAACCTTTTAATCCAATACCACTTTCTCTCATTTCTTCTCACCAGAACTCCCTGCATCCTGTTTCACTCCCCAGTATGCTCCCACTTACTCACCTTATCTCCCCTTTTTCCTTCACTCTTCATGGAAGTGCAGACCATGGCAGAGACCCAGCAGCTCTGGGAGTCTCTTGAGGATTGAGATCATTAGAGGGGTAGTTTTGGGAAATATAGTGCTACTTCTAATTTTCTTCTGATTATGATGTCTCTGCCGGGGTCTGCAATTCCTGCCCAGTGGGGGAATTTTTCATGTAATGTCATTGTCATGTAATTTGATGTCACATGACATCAGGTATTCCATCCATTAGGCATGTAATGCAGAGCCTGATGTTATATTCTTCGGAGGAGCAGCTGCGCTTGATATCACTATACCTAAAATGATAACCACCAGCCAGTTAATCTCAGAGGAGATGAGCACCATGGGGGTGAAAGAGAAATGAGGAAAGGGGCAAAGGAACTGGGATAGATGGGGGGAAGAGAATATGGAGTGTTTAAATTCTCAATGCACCTGGGCCCCACCCAATATAATTAAAAATTATACATTTAGATATACTATAGAAAGAAAGAACAAAAGGTGGAGAAAAGAAATAGAGGGAATAGGAGAACAGATCAAGAAAGAAAGAAAGAAAGAGAAATAGAGGGGGAGGGAAAGGCAGAAAGCAAAACAAGAAAAAGAGAAATAAGAAAGAGAGGGCATAAGAGAAAGAAAGAAAGAACAAAGGGGAGAGAAAGGAAATAGAAGGAGAGAAGAACAGAACAAAAGAGAAGGAAGGAAACAAACAAAAATGAGAGAGAAAAGAGAGGGCATGAAAAACAAAAGAGAAAGAAAGGAAGAGAAACAACAAACGAGAGAGAAAAGAAAAGAGAGAGGCCGAGAGAAAAACAGAACAATAAATATTGTATACATTTGAATAAAAACATGCTTACATAGAAATGTTGTAAATAATATAAACAAATCAAATTTATTTGGCACATGAGGATATTATTGTATGTTATAATATTTCAGCAACTGCAGCCCCCAATACTAGCATCCATACCACCACTAATAAATAATGATATCTCTTTTTAAGTGTGTCTCCTTACATCCACACATGAGATGTGTAAATACCTTCTTAAAGTGACCTGAGAACTCCCTGGAATAATCTCAACAGAAATGAGACACTAGGACCGTGAGACATGGTCAGGAACATAAAGCAATTTAGTTCTCCCTTATCGGCTTTTCTACCTAAGATTTATATTATCAGATTGTCTATTGGAGTCCAAGAAGGTCAAACCAGAACCGTGACATGTTCAGGAACATAAAGCAGTTTCGTTCTCTCTTATCTTCACTTGCAGCGCCATTAAATTCCAAGCCAGTAGCGGAAACAGGACACCAGCAAAGCCTGTGGGTTTGAAATTCTGCTGCGTTACAGAGCTATTGCATTCAACCATGCCGCGAGTTACAGGCCGGAGACTCAAGCCTGTAAACCCTTTCTGTGCACGCAAGTTGTTAAGGGGCTGGCCGAGCCACGACTATCCAATTGCGGTATAACGTAGAGCGACACAGGCCTCTCAGCCAATAGAAAGCAGTCTAGCCGCAGATGATTGACAGGGGGAGATGATAAATTTGCTTTCCAACCGCCCATGTGTTGACTGTGTTGTATTTCCTTTCGAAGTAGCATAAGTTATTTGAGAAAAGTAATTTGTGGTTTTATTTATATGTTTCTATGTGTGTCCTTTAAATTATGTATATTGCAAATGTGTGTAATCTATAAATAGTTGTAATCAAGGATTAAGTGTAAAATAATAAATAGTAGAAGATAAATAGAGTAAGGTCACTCCATACACACCTCCCCATCCCATCCCCCACACCACCACCCCCAACAGTTATTAATTACACATAATACACACATTTATTTTTTCCATCATATATAACAGTTACACTTATTTTTTTTATTGTTGTATTCTTTTTGGAATTGCTATGGAGGGTCGAGGGAGGAGTGGATGGAGAGGTGGGAAAGACGATAAGAGGAGAAGCGTGGAGGAGAGAAAGGAGAGAGAGGTGGCCATGGGGAGTAGTGTTGGAGAGGAGGAGAGGAGTGGTGGGGAGGAGGAGTGGTGGGGGGAGGAGGAGGGGAGGAGAGTAGTGATGGTGAGGAGAAGTGATGGAGAGGAGGAGAGGAGTGGTGGAGAGGAGGTGGAGAGGAGTGGTGGAGAGGGGGAGGAGACAAATGGCAGAGGCGGAAGATAAGGCAGAGGAGGAGGAGCAGGAGGATGGGAGTGTAGAGGAGGAGGTGGGCTGTGTCAGGGTGGCCTCAGCAGCAGGCACACGTAGGAGAGGGAAAGAGGGGAAGGGGCCTGATTCCAGGGTAGGTGGTAGTTTAGGGGAGGGACAGGCCTCAGGAACAGGCCAGGAAGGCAAGGATCCCCATCCACAGTTGGGAAGGAAAGAGGCTAAGGGCAAGCACAGGGCCCACAATTACACATACTGGAAGAATGTGATATTCTTCGGTGCTATCCATGGCTGCCCCGTGATTTTTGCAAGGGGAAGGGAAGTTAGGCCAGGACCTAGGGCTCAGGCATGGAAGGAGGGAGCGGCTGAGGTGAAAGCAGTAGGCACAGTGCCAAGGGATGTGAGGTCTGTCAAGGACAAGGACCAGACCATGACCTATAATGAGGGCCGCCAGGTACCTTCTGGGACATGTGCCCGCCACTGGAGCTTAAGGCCTGGTGGCCCAGCAGGACCCAGCCTCCATGTCAGGTGAATATCACATACACCAACATGCCACCACATGTACATCATACATACTAAACATGTACATGATGACCAACAAGGACACTGACATGTCAGCTCCATGGTATTAACAAGGGATACTGTATGTGATGTGGCGGTGTAATTCAGGTATTCTTTCTATTTCCAATGTAGATTTGTTAATTAATTATTTATGTTTTAATTTGTAACATTTGGCTATGTTTTCTACTTAATCAAAGCAATCCACATGTTGCATTAGCTGATGCAACAGAGACTTAGTGGGATATTTGGCCACAGTGATGATGGACTTAAACCCAAATGGATACATGTGGGTCTGATTCATTGGTTTGTTTGAAACATGAAAATATGAATATCTGAAAATTAACAAAATGAAAGACTGTTTCATTATAGAGAAAACAAACACAATGAGCTAGGAGAGAACATAATCTTTATGCCTTTGGTCAAATATGTGTAAGTGCCAGGAAAGAGGCTGTGAGTATCTAGTCCACCACTTTTTAGTTAAATATAAAGTCAACTATAAAGCCTTTTTAAAATGCAATTATTATAAAATTAACATTAACTGCCTGAGGTGCTCGGGCCATCTCCAACTCTTTCTCTTGACTCACTTTGTTTGTCTAGGGCCTTCAGAGAGGTGATGCTTTCATCAAGTATGTTTATTAACTGTTGTTTGAATGGTCATGCAAATAAAAAATATCATTACTAATGATCTCATGTTGTCACACAGAAAAGGCAAATAGGAGATAAGTAACAACTAATTAAAAAAGCTGCTAGATATAAAGAACTTCTATTTCATAGATTACAGACAAACAATGTGAGTTGTGCGATGGGAGCAAGGTGGAAGCAGCAATAACACCACAGATAGGTATTTATGTGTGAAACGTATTCACCAGTTTATTACCAGCCTGGTATCCCACTTAAACCAATAGCCATCGTCATTTACTTTTATGGAAAAAGAATAAGACAATGGTCAGTTAACATAATGAAGAATAAAGCTTAGCAAATCTGTAAGATTTATTTTAAAGCCAATGATTTGACAGTTGACTTAATGAAAACACATTTCTGGAACTAACAATTGTGTATGAGTTGCTTACATTGACCCTTTACATTGAGAAAAAGACATTGAGACACCTGAGAACAGAAAGTCAACCATCTGCAAACATGAACTGATTAAACATTGAAGAACCAACAATCTGGAAGAAGTGGATTAGACTTGTGATATAAAGACTCCATGGGTATATAGCTACATACATTTGGCTTGTTCATGTCTACATTGATAGCAACCAGTTAACATCATCTGACATGGAAAAAGTTCAGTGTATTGTAGCACAAGACCAGATCTCTTTTACAAGTCATAATTATATATTCAGCATATTGTAATGGAAAGAACTGTGGATTTTTGAAGACAAGAACCTAGATCATTTTGTGGTATCACAGTAATTCCAAATAATTTCATCTAAACTTATTTGTGGACATACCTCAGAAAAATACAAGTGGGGAATATTACAGCTTCTAGGATAGGCAGTGGCTGAAGACATTTAAAGTGTGTAATGTTTAAACTAGTTTTTAAAACAAATACTACAAAATCATGAGTAATGAGAGACATAGAACAGCTCAGACTACCAAGTGGCAAATTGAAAACCTGTGAACTTTATTCACAATAATAATTTCTTTGTTTTAAAATACTGTAGTTTAGTGTCTGTTTGATTTCAGCTCTATTATATAAAAAAATCAATATCAGTTTGAGTAGATTTATGTCAATTGTGGAGCATCATGGAAGTTATGTGTCAGTGGTGATATCCATTGAGTATTCATTTTTTTTTTTTTACTTTAAAGTTTTTAGAAGAAAATAAGTCACATGACTTACAACAAAATAAAAAACATCTTTTGTGATAACAAGTAATTTCAACCCAAAATATTTTAATTATTGTAATACTATTCAGTATATCTCTGTATAGTCTTATTTCTTCTTATTTTATCTCTTTTATTAAAGTCAAAATAAAAGCAAGTATCTAGAAAGTAACTAATATAAGAAGTGTTTTCCTCTTCTTCAGTTTAATCTCTCCCCTTTCTTCTCTAGACTTACTTAGAAATTATTAAATGGTGGTTTGTGCCTCTTTGTCATCCCAGGGGCCATAACCAGCTTCAGGACCACATGATCTTCTCATTTATCCATGACGGTTGTTTCGGTTAAGTCCGGAATAAAAGTATCTCGTCCTCTCCAACCCTCAGTTTACTTTCTTGTCTCATTAAGTGTCTGTAAGCTATCTCTCACTTTGACAAAGGTTAGGACAGTGAGTTGTGGCTAACCATGGAGCAGTAATTAGTTTAATTCCACCATAGATAGGTAAATCAGGTTCTTTAAATACCAAATGGCCAGTGAGATTTTTGGCATCAGTTAGGGTTTCAATACTGAAGACATATTTTTAATGATGTGACATTCGTAATTTACGTCTCATTGCTGACTTCACATCTTCATTTTTTAAACTGTAAATCAATGGGTTAAGCATGGGGAGAGCAGCTGTGTTAAAAAGAGAAAACAATTTGTTAGAACCCAAGTCGTCCTTCGAGGTTGGTCTGAGGTATTGACAAACGAGAGTCACATAAAGAAGGATGAGGACTGTGAGGTGGGAGGAACATGTGTAGAAGGCTTTACGTCTCCCAGTGCTTAGACGGGTCTTTAGAACAGTGGTAATTATGAAAATATAATTATTAAAGATGAGAAGGAAGGGAACAATTGCAAAGAACAATACAATGATAACACGTGAAAAATCCAAGAGAGAAGTGTCATCACAAACCATGTTAAGAAGTGGCACAATATCACAGAAGAAGTGGTTAATCTTGTTGGTTCTATAACAAGTGAAACATGATATTATAACAGCATGAGGCATGAATTGTGTTAAGCCCCAAACCCAGCAGACACCGGCCAGCAAGATACAGGATCTATAGTTCATGATAATTTGATAACGTAATGGGTTACAGATGGCCACAAATCGGTCATAACTCATGGCTGTCAGTATTAGTAGCTCACATACTATCAGAGAAGCAAACATATAAAGTTGTATCATACATCCAACAAAGGAAATGGTATTATCCCCAAACATAAAACCAATAAGAACCATATGCAGAGTTGTAACTGTGGAGGACATGTCTATAATGGACAGATTTCCCAGGAAGAAGTACATGGGATTGTGCAGGTGATGATCAAGACAAATAAGTAAAAGAATGGCCGTGTTACCACAAAGAGTGATGACATAAATGAGCAGAACCAGCAGAAATATCACAACTTGAAAATTGGGATCATCCGAGATCCCACTAAATATGAAAAACATCAACATACTCTCATTTGTAGGCTTCATAATGATGTCCCAAACAGGGAAACTGAAACAGAAATATATTGTTGATTTATAATCTATAAAACTAATGGAGATCTCATATTTGTTGATATCTAGCTAGATAGATAGATAGATAGATAGATAGATACATACATACATACATACATACATAGATAGATACATAGATAGATAGATAGATACATAGATAGATAGATAGATAGATAGATAGATAGATAGATAGATAGATAGATAGATAGATAGACAGATAGATAGATAGGCAGACAGACAGACATGTGGACAGGTCCTTAGCCTTTGCTTTCTATTTTTCAGAATACATTTCCAAAAACTCCACATCCTTTTTACATTCATCTAAGTTTTTATATCAGACTTTGGATCTCTCTGTAACAGTCAAAGTCTTGTAAGCTATACCTCGTCTTACGCTGTAGATAGGTTCCAGGCAATAGGAGTGTTAAGCGAAACAGCTCTAAACGGGGCACTTTAAAATGGGAAAGATAGGGATAGGGGAACCCATGAAAAAAAAAGAAATACACAATTGCAATTGAAATATAAACTTTTTTTGTTTTATATAAACTTCAAACATAATACTAACACAAACTGAACATTAGCAGAAATATAAACTTTAAATTTGTGATGTTGAAGCTTCTGGCTCATCCTGGATTCTGGGTTTTGTTTAGAATCGGAAATGGTTTGGTAACAAAAACAGCGTTATAGCGAGGCAGTGCATTAAAAAGGGAATTTCTCGTCAAAATAGCGTTATAGCAAAACAGCGCTGAAAGGGTACTGTTAAGCAGGGTATACCTGTATATAAATACTGGCATACCCCTTTGAACTCTGTTGATGTGTTTCTAGAAGACCAAGTGCTAAACGAAACAGTGCTAAACGAAACAGTGCTAAACGGGTAAATTTTAAAATAGACTAAATCACAGGCAAACTCAATTCTAAAATTCCCTCCATGGCTCTTGGTGTTTTGGACTGATACAAAAGCATCAAATCAATGTTACTCAGGGATGTGTCAGGCAAATTCTGTGCTATATCCAATGGGGGACGTGTCAGGCAAAATCATCGGGGTCTGCCTGTAGTTCCATAGTCCAAGTAATTTACCTCCTAGGACTTGTGACACTTCTCTATGCAAGGCACACTTCAGTTGAGGGTTACACTGTCCTGGACTCTCACCTCTTAATACAGGTGCACCATTTTGTATTTAAAATAATTCAGAGCCTAGAGTGTGAGTTATAGGTTTTACAATGGGGTTATATATGGCAACATAACTAACATAACTCATAGTTGTCAGGATTATAAATCCACATTCTCATAAGAAAGTGTATTATTCTTTAAGCAGATGAGTACAAGAATGGTTATGTTACCACAAAGAGTGATGAGAAGAACCAGAAGGACAATTGGAACTTGAAGCTCAGCAACATATAAAATAAGTAACCATGTTTTGGTTTGTATGATCCATGAATATTATCAGACTCCTGGATCCGGATGGGAAAGGCAGTACTTTTTTTATTATTATATTTTATTTTATTTTTAGAGCATAGCATATCCCATAATACTAAGGGGCAATTAATGTATAGATATTAAAAATAGAAAAAATAGAATAGAAAAAAATAGAATATAAGAACATAAGAGCACGTTTCTAATCACACATTAGTACAGGAGCAGATAAATAAAAAAAGTAAGATGCTAGTAAGAGAAGGAAGAGAAACTTAAAATGACACTTGAGTTCTGGCATGTCAATCAAAAATGCTGGCCAACATAAGTGGGGAGCTACATACAAGAAGACTCAAACTCCATAATAGATAAGGAGGTTATAGGGATGACTTGTGGACCTTAAACTGAAGACCTCATTGTACAAGTTGGAACATATAGTGTAAGAAGCATCTTGAGATAGTCAGGCGACAGATCATCACGTGTGTGCAGAGAATTAATTACTGTGTTATATGGATAAATAAAAAGGAAAGCAGGATTTTATCTGTTACTGAGTGATTCTGCCTTCTGAAAGTTGAATCCACCCTCTGAAGATACAAAAAATCTTCCCCACTCTCCAATGCTGAAAAGAAAAATGATGGCAGAAAATTCCCATTCATGGTCCAGACCTACAAGCAGTGCTATGGAGGTCTAACATGAATGCACCTAGTAGAGTCATCAAAGCTGATAGTTAGTTATACATTTCACAAACATTACGTTTTTTTAACTACAGTGATTAGCTGGTAATTGTGAATCAGGAAATAAAAGGCAAAACAATAAAACAGTATAGAGTGAGAAAAGCAAGGGACCTAAAACTGAGCATTGAAATACCCCAACAATGAGTGTAAAGGTGATGAAGTGCAACCCAAAGACATAACACTAAAGAAGTGATTAGATTGATAACAAGGTGAGTGCAGTGTTACAGAAGCAAACGGAGAAGAAGTGAGTGGTCAACTGTGTCAAGGGCAGCGGAGAGGTCTAGGAGCATACGTGGAAATTAGTGCCCTTTTGCTTTAGTCATCTGGAGGTCATTAGCTACTTTAGTAGGCCCTGTCTCAGTAAAGTGTTGTACACAGAAACCAGATTGTGGAGGATCAAGGAAGGAGTTTGATGGGTTAGATGGTTGCAGACTAGACTTTCTTGTAATTTGGAGGCAAAAGGAAGCAAAAAATGGGCATGTTGTTACAGAGCAAAGATGGATCAAGAGAGATTTTCTCTAGGATTGGTGTAATTAGTGACTTTTTGAAGGTAGAGGGAAATGTGCCAGTTATGAGGAATAAGTTAAAGTGGTGTTAGTCTAAAGGAGATCTGTGGATATGAAAACATATACACAAACATAAATCATTAAAGATCCCCTTACTTGCTCTTGTGCCGACAGCAGTTTCTGGCAGCAACTTACACAGGGCTTAGGTTTTTATCATCTGTTAGTACATTTCGGACAATGCCTCTGAGGGGTTAGACATCTCAGTAGATGCAATTTAGAAAATGTGTTTTGAAATATTAATGATGAAATCTACTGAAATTCTGCATTATGTCATCAAACACTAGTTTAAGTTGTTTTAGGTTCCCTTTTGGGTATAATATCAACATGGTGTGGAAATGGCATATATTAACCAGCATACTGAAATAGGGTCGAAGAGAGGAAAAAGCCCTGTATCCAAAACTAATTCTAACAAAGTGGCCAATCATTCCCTACACCCTATAATGTTACCTGTTAGGCAAAGTAACCTGAAATAATCAATATATGAAGACTTTTTTTATTAAAAAAATTGTAATTATTTTCGATAAAGTCCATAGTTACTCACACAAAATTAGACCCAATAATGTGGTGATAGAGTGAGCAATTAGCTGAAGCACATTTAGCCACATCTGGATATTCTGACGTTATTTTTATTTATTAATTACTTTAATCTGGTTTTTAATATAAAAACATTTGCTATTAAATACATATTATTAGGTTATTTTAGACCTTTTTCACTATAGAAGACCTGATTACTTGTGTCTCAGGAGTGCACATCCAACATACATAAACATGGAAGTCGCTCTGCCGTTATTGCATTAAGGGGATATCACCCACATTTATTATTATTTATTACCCCAAATTGGTACAATATTTTCACGCGTCTAGAGGCCTCCCATCATCTGGTTTAGTCACATATGCTATTCATTTCCTTATATACCTGTGATGGTCTTTGATTCACTCCACAAATTATGCCAACATTTAGCTATTTGCAGCATTAAACTGCCTTAATATAGACATTGTCACAATTAAGAGGATGGGACCTGCTTTACCACCAAATCTTCTGCCTTTAGCTACAGGGATTCTTCCTGAGGTTCATGAGACGGAGGACCTCTCGGTGCCCGGCGGTCATTCCAGGGTCATTATTATTATTATAGTTTATTTGTAACGCGCTAACATATTGCGTAGCGCTATACATAAGTTAAGTTACAGGCAATGACAAGTTCAAGATTCACACTTTGCAAAGAATGGAGGGCCCTGTCTTTGAGCTTGGAATCCGGTGTCTATAGCGCTTTCCCTAAAGCACTGAGCAGGATTGAAACTCGCAGACTTACAATCTAAAGTTGAGGTTTGTATGTGGTACAGTAGGGAGAGAGTAGTGCTGAGCATGTTAGGGAGGATGGTTATGGGCTTCTTTAAAGAGGTGCATTTTTATTGAAGTTTTGAAGGGTTTAAGGCAAGAGGATAGTCTGGTGAAGTGAGGCAATAAGTTCCAGAGAATAGGGGCAGCACGAGAAAAGTCCTGGAGGCGGGAGTGAGAGGAGGTGACAAGAGTGGTAGAAAGTAGAAGCTCGTTAGCAAAACGAAGAGGGTATGTGGGTGAGTATTTGGAGATGAGAGCAGAGATGTATGGGGGTGCGCTGTTGTTGAGGGATTTATAAGTTAGGGTCAAGATTTTAAATTTTATTCTGGATGCTAAGGGAAGCCAGTGAAGTGATTGACAAAGAGGAGCTGCCGACACGATGTGTATGGAAGATGAGTCTGGCGGAGGCATTCATTTTGGATTGAAGTGGGGAGAGGCGGGTCGTGGGCAGGCCAACAAGGAGTGAGTTGCAATAGTCAAGACGAGAAATGATGAGAGAGTGTATTAGAATCTTAGTAGTGTCTTGTGTAAGGTAATGGCGTATTTTGGATATGTTTTTTAGATGGAGAAGACAAGAGTTTATTAGGGTGCCGAGTAAGGATGTGTATATGGAGGAGAGGAAGGGGTCTAGCACTGATCCTTGGGGTACACCAATAGACAGGGGGTGAGTAGAAGAAGAGGTGCCAGAGAAGGAGACGCTAAATGATCGTTCTTGGAGGTATGATGAGAACCACGAGAGAACAGTGTCTCGAATGCCGACGGAGAAGAGAATGTGGAGTAGAAGCAGATGGTCAACTGTGTCAAAGGCGGCAGAGAGATCCAGAAGAAACAAAATGGAAAAGTGGCCTTTAGACTTGGAGGTGAGCAGGTCATTGGTGACTTTTATGAGGGCTGTCTCAGTGGAGTGTTGGGGCTAAAAGCCGGATTAGAAGGTGTCCAGAAGAGAGTTAGAGGAGTATGAAACTGGTAAGGTGGTTATAGACGAGCCGCTCCAGCGGTTTGGAAGCCAGGGGAAGTAGAGAGATAGGGCGATAGTTAGGTGCAACATCAGAATCGGATGAGGGTTTCTTGAGAGTGGTTGTAATTATGGCATGTCTTAGAGATGATGGAAACGTGCCAGTGTTTAGGGAAAGGTTGAAGATGTGTGTGAGAGCTGGGATTAGTGTAGTAGAGAGGGGAGGGATGAGCTGAGATGGAATGGGATCCAAAGGACAGGTAGTGAGGTGAGAGGATGATATTAGGATGAGACCTCATCCTCTGTTGCAGGGGTAAAGTAGTTCAAAGTGGCTGTGGGAATGGGGAGGGGAGTAGATTAGGTGTTGTTGGTTAGTTGAGAGGGTGGAGTGTGTGAGCCACGATGAGTAGAGAGTTCATTTCGGATAGATTTAATTTTATGTGTAAAATGGTTGGCAAAGTCTTCACCCGTGGGATAGGAAGGGATGTAGGGAGGTGGTGGGCGAAGGAGAGTATCGAAAGTGGCAAATAGACGTATGGGGTTGGAGGACAGAGTTGATATTAGTGATGTGAAGTAGTGCTGTTTGGCCAGGTTGAGGGCAGAGGAGTAGGAATGTAGCATAAACTTGTAGTGAAGGAAATCTGCTGGGGAGCGTGATTTCCTCCATAGTCGTTCAGCAGTGCGGGAGCACTTCTGAATGTAACATGTCTAGTATGCCATGGTTGTGGATGAGATTGAGGGTGTCTGCGTGTGGTTATGTGGGCAAGGGTGTCAAGGGTGGAAGAGAGAGTAGAGTTGTAGTGTGAGGTGGCAGTGTCAGGGCAGTTGAGGTTGGTAATTGTGCTGAAAAGAGGTTGGAGCACAGTGGAGAGCTGTGTAGGGTCGAGTTCTAGCAAGTTTCTTTGGGTTATTGTGGCTGGGGTTGAAGAAGAGTGATGAGAGCAAGATGTGGTGAGGTTGAAGCTAAGGAGGTGATGGTCAGATAGAGGGAGAGTATGGATGACTGGGTTGGAGGTAGGGCTAATATTGGTGAAAATAAGGTCAAGAGAGTGTATAGCATGGTGAGTTGAAGAATCTGTAAGTTGTGAGAGGCCGAGGGAAGAGGTGAGTGCAAGTAGTTTGGTGGCTGTTGGGGAGATCGGGGTGTCGATGGCAATGTTGAAGTCACCAAGTATCAGTGTGGGAATGTTGGAGGAAAGAAATTGTGGGAGCCAGGTGGAAAAGTGAAATTGAGAAGGAGTACCTGGGGGGCGATAGATTACAGCAACACGTAGAGAGATAGGAGAGAAGAGGCGGATAGTATGAGTTTCAAAAGATGAAAATAGGAGGAATGGGACAGGGGGTATGAGGTGATTTGTACAGAGATGTTTCTGCTTATGAGTGTTGGGGAGAGGATGTGATTGTGATTGTAGGAGGGGGTGAAGCTCCTGAGAGCAGAGGAGAGGAGAGCAAGGAAGGTGAGATGGTTATAGTATTGGGGGCGTGATATGTATAGGCTGCAAATGAAAGTCTGAGAGAGAGGCAGTAGAAGATGAGGCGGAAAAAAAAGTGAGAGAGCATTTCGTCACAGTGTGTAGTTGTAGGGAGTAGATGAGATGAAGGTGATGAAAAGAAAAAAAAAAAATTGTTAGTGACCGTGATGGGAGAGTGGCTGGGTTGCGTGTAATATATATATATTAAATTAATTAATTAATTTGAAGCAGGTGATGCTGAGTGAGCAGGTGTAAGTCATGTGGGTATCTATAAGTTAAGACAACACAAGGGTGGGTGGGAGTGGGGCAGGGAGGGAGGGCAGAGAAAACAGTGTGAGCAAAAGCCAGATCAGAGATTTCAAGATGGTTGCTGGAGGCTTGTGGCAGTGTGAACAAAAGCCAGAGGAGAGATTTCAAGTTGGTTGATGGAGGCTTGTAGCAGTGTGAGCAAATCCAAAGGAGAGATTTCCAGATGGTTGCTGGAGGCTTGTGGTAGTGTGAGCAAAAGCCAGAGGAGAGATTTCAAGATGGTTGCTGGAGGCTGAAATAAAGAAGAGGTAGGGTCATCAGCAGGAGCATCAAGAACACAGGATCAGCATAACAATCTGCTCTTCACTGGGCTTGAAAAGACCAATCCTACCAACAGATAGCAGCAGAGGTTCAGGATACAACGTTTTTACAGCCCATTCCCCCAAAGAAACACACTATTTCTATGTGTCCCAGAGAGAGCATATCTTTATTTGTCAGTTTGTCAGTTTATACCATTCCTGCACGTCAAACATCAAAGAACAATTTCCTTAACAAATCAGAATCTACCCTCTATTACATACCTTAGTTGCCTTGATGTGGGCTAGAACTTACATCAAGGGCTTTAGTGGTCCAGGGCACACAACTAGGGCTTGGGGAAAACAGTTCATAGAATATTACAATTTGGAAAGTGACAGACTTTTCCAATATTCTTATGGCATTTCAATAGCTATTTGATCCATCTTTTAGATGTTAAAGTATTAAATTATAAGAGGAAAGGATGATTGAAAGTGATTTCATTGCTGAAATCTACTAATAGGAAATGGTTTACCTAAGAGTCAACTTATTATGGTAAGGAGGATAACATCAATTGCTGAAATACAGGCAAAGACGATGATTAGTAGATTACTAAAAAATGATGGGACATATGGTAACTGTTTGGGAGTAACCTTTATTTTCCTATAGACTGGCAAGGAATTTAGGGGATTAGTTAATAAAAATGTTTTAAGGAAAAATAGTCAAACAATGAAACAAACAAATCTCTTTATGTTGAAAATGGGTATTTACTTGTGCTTAAGATGTCAACATTGCAGAGTAATTATTAATATGGATTACATTACACACATCACACTTGATTATTTAACTGTGATACAACTAGTTTGATTTATTTAATTAAGTGTCCTTGTAGGAAGGGATATTTAGGTCAAACATCATGAGCTGAAGAGGTGAGATTGATAGAAGATAAATCATCATTTGTGATATTGATGTAGAGAAATGTAATGCACTAGTAGGAAAACTTGTTCATGACTAATAATAAAGGATATCTTTCCTTTGTCTAATAATATGGTAAAAAAGGTTATTACCACTTGAAATATTTTGGATTAAAAAATTAGGGGCATTATTCCATGAGGGAATAAATGACTAATGTAATTGTTTTAATGTTCTTAAAAAATAGTTGTTGTGAGTAACAAATAAGAGAATAGTGATAAGCTATATTGGATAAATCTGAAGATATGGTTATATAATTGAAATGTAAAACTTTTCACTTGCGTAATGATATTAATTTTTGTTCTACTGTTTAAGAGATATGTGTGAGAAAAAGTTATGAAAGGGTTTTGGGGTTATATCCAAGTAGTTAAAACAATAAAGAAATGTGTTATTATGTAGAATAATGATTGCAATGATTTGTTGTAACATGTATTTGCTGATTGGTTAATATATATTGAGTAAGGTGTAGCAGGGTAATACTAACTTCTGTAATTCCTATGGGTAGTACATAGGTGACAATCATGGGATTAGATGCCTAAATTAGGACAGTTGTAAGCCACAGATGGATAGTATATGTGATCACACTTGATGATGGGAGGCAAATGTTGTACCTTTTTTAATTTTACATAATAAATGTAGGGTAATATTCATGAGAATACAGGATTCCCAAGAGAAGACTCTGATGTTGGTAAAATTAAAGACACAAGAAGAAGGGAACAGAGGTGGAAATGGATAGATGAGGTCACTGAAGCAATGAGCGTGAACTTGATGGAGCTCAGAGAGGCATTGACTGAGAGATATACCTGACGTTCTGTGGTCCATAGGGTCACAGAGAGATGGATGTGACTGAATGACTAAACAACAACAAATATTCATGAGAAGACAATATTCCCTAGAGAAGACTCTGGGAAAGATTGAAGGCACATTAAGGATGGGACAATAGAGGCTGACATGGGTAGATTAGGTCATTGCATCAATAAAAAGGAGCTTGATGGAACTCAGAGGGTCAGTGACTGACAAATATGCCTGGCACGCTGAGGTCCATAGGGACACGGGGAGTTTGACTTGACTGAATGACTATAAAACAACAACAACAACAACATATTGCATTAAGATAATAGCAGTAGATTGTCCAGTATTAATGATGGATAGTGATATAAGAGGCTCATTATAGGGAAGAGACAGAGGGGCAAAGACGCAGGATGATTAAATTGTTTAATTTATAAAAAGTAGCGACTTGCCTGTCAAAAATCATGGTGCAATAAAATTGTAAGGCAGGTAATGCTTTTTGCCACAGACAGTAAGTGTTTTGGTCATCTAAGATCCTTTGGCACTCATTGCGAGCCTCGCACTGAGCACCTTTGGCGCTCATCGCGTGTCTCGCAAGAGCCGTTATCAGAGCCGCTTTTGCGCTCATTGTAAAGTCTGCGCTGATCTCCTTTTGGAGCTTATTGCAAGCCTCTCCCCTGGTGTACTTTGTGTCCTATAAGCACCGTTGGTGCTGCTTGTGAGGCGCGCTGAAGGCCTTTGTCGTTTATTGTGATACTGTGGTGTGTTTTTTTTTCTTCTGTATATGTATTTTTTGATGATAATTAATTAATTAATGAAATCATAAATTAATATACTTTACCTATTTGTAATTAATATATGCAGCAAGCAATGTGCTGAAGAGCTGACATTCTGTTTTGATGTTCCTGCAGCATACAATGAAGGTTTGCAGTGTTGGTGAGCTGAGGTGTAAGTGTCAGCAATGTGTGCAGTGTGTAGTGTAAATAGGCTGCGTGCGTGAGGGGAAGCCGTTTGTTTAGCTGTGTAATTCTGCATTCTGTAAGTTTGTGTTGTAAAATGGCGGCAATTGTGTATGTGGTACGCGGATGTGGATTATTTTGCGTCCTTGCTAATAGTGTATTTTGCACCTCGTACGGCTTTGTGTAAAAGTCGTATGTGCCTGGCAGTGTTTTGCGGGTTTAGGGGTCGTGTAGCTTTTTGTTTGTTTCGTCGGTCGCTTAGGGGATTTTCGAGGGTTGCATGCAAATTTGCATGCAACCGGACACCAAGATGTCCTGGCTGTCCCCCCTTGCTGTGTGTTATATATATATATTTTTTTAAATTTTATTTGTGTTTGTATTTTGTGTGTTTTTAATGTTTTTCTCTGTGCTCGGTTCGGCCGTTAAGTTCATATTTTTGCAACCTCGTAGTTTTGCATTTTTGTACCTCGTACATCCTTGGCAAAAGTTGGATGTGCCTGGCTGTTATTTGCAAGTTTTGGGTAATGTAGCCTTGTTTAAAAAAAATTGGGCCGCCATTTTTTTTCTTGCCGATTTTCAATTTCCAAAATTCCTTAAATTAGACTTTAATTGGGGGGCAACCTCACTGGCAGATGTCGTGGCTGTTCCACCATGCTGTTTGTGTGTTTATTTGTTTTTGTTTTATTTTGTTTTTTTAAGTGTTTTTCTTTTTTTTGGATGTGCGCGTTACGGCCCTTAATTTAATATTTTTGCGAGTTCGTCATTTTTTTTTTCTAAGTCCCGCGGCTCGTATTTTTTTGTGTAAGTCTGTATTTAGTCATTGCGTGTTATTGTTTTTTTTTCAAAGTCACGCTACTGTGGCTGTTTGTAACCAAGAGTGAGGCGCCGTAGAGCCTCCACCACCGCAAATGCGCCCCCTTTGCGAGGGACGCAGTTCTTGCGAGCTCGTAAAACGTGACAACGACTCGCAGTTTGTCAACTATTATATTTGATATTTGTAAGTAGGAAACTTGCACACAGTGCAGCCATCACTAGTACATAACAGAGACTTATAGGATCCTGACCCAGCATTATGTTACCTCAAACATTATAATATCAATACTCCAGTATTAGACCATGCCAAGTACTCTACTGTATCACCAGAACTAGACACAACTCCAACACAGAGATGTATATAATAAGAGATGGATAGATAGATAGACATACAGGCAGATAGATAGATAGATAGATAGATAGATAGATAGATAGATAGATAGATAGATAGATAGATTCAAATCAACTTTGATATCTAGTGAACAGCTGTGAGATGTGAGGGTAACATTAATGGCTTAACATTTAGATTTTTTCTGAAGAGATTTATAATAATGCATAATATATAAATAAAAGGATGATGGTGAGGTGGAAATGGAAAATGGATAGTCAAAAAGAATGGTCAACAAATATAAAGTGAAAAATCAAAGAGAGAAATAGAGGTAAAATGTCCCATAGAAAGTTTTGATGTTTTTGTCCACCATTATGCGTATATGTTAATGTGTACAAAGAAACCTCTATAATACATTATATTCTGGAGAAAACTTGGATATTTCTAAAGCACTGTATGATGAGTTTTCTAATGGCTGCCATCACAAGGCTGGGCTGGGCCCTCCAGGTAACAAACACTTCTTACATCAGAGATGTGTCATAATAGATGATGTCACAGAGGGCAGGGCCCTATATAAGGAGATGGGTGTCATAATAGATGATGTCACAGAGGGCAGGGCCCTATATAAGGAGATGGATTGGGAGGCAGAGACATTCATATTGGGAACACCAACAGAGGAGCAGGTGAATCTTGCACATGAAGACTGAGAGATTTTATAGATAAAGGTAAGGATTAATAATTGGGTAATTAGATGAATCGTACAGACAAAAAATGTACAGTATAACAATTGGGGTAACACTCATTTTTTTAAGAGTCATAACAAACATACAATACATCTTGAAACTTTCTATTACTATGATGCATAAGATTGTATAGTTGCAAATGCCACGTATATACTGTATCTCTTATATCTTTCTACAAAAAATGGTAGCACTTTAAATATAATATATAATTACATATGTGAAGAGACATATATCTGTGAGGGTGGGTAAAGACGTTTCTTCAGGTTATTTGTTCTTGTCTATATAGACTCTACCCTGGCCAGACCTCACCTTTAATTGGCATGGCAGGGATGCACTTTGTTTTAAAGCAGCTCTGTAATGTGTATTATTTCCTTTAAATGAGAAGTTTTGTCACCTTAATGTATGTGAGTGCTGCTATGTGTCTCTGTGTATGTAATCCATTGTGAGTAATTATGTGAGGAGAGCGGCCTTAGTGACTACCGTAGAGTTTTATGTTACTAAATTTTCCAAGAAAAATATGCCAACCCCAAACGGTTACGGTCTATTACTAAATACCTTGGTATATGGATATGAAAGCATCATATATCACAATAGAAAACATCACCAGGCTGAATGAATATATAGATGTAGAGTCTGAAGATCTGCAAGTTAATGTCTGATGTACAAGAACATACTGTAGTCCTTTATTTGCGTTATACTTTTTTAAAGAAATATCCATAGGTAATGGGTAAATGGGCACATACCTCCTTTGCTACATTACCTATAATGTGCAATTATGCTTTATTGGGGCAGCCATTGTCTTCTTTATGCAGCTTTTGTCTGTGCTTTCCCTGCCTGTTATATTAGTAGGGAATGCAAAAGTGACTCCCATTACAGTATAATTACATATAGTATTTAAAGTCTATATTTTCTTAAATGTTCTTGTATTTTCTATATAAAATATATTGTCCATTATCAGTCTAATACTTCAGACTTTTATTATATTTAGTATATTATAAAATATTGGATTTCAGTGGTTTTAGTTTTTACTATTTAGAACCAGAATTCCAGAAGTGAGTGAAATATTTTGACTATATTAAGGAGACTGAGAAAAAGCTGGACACATACATATGACTACTAGTCTCAGGTGTCTCCATGACCCCTCACAGACATACCCTTCTGTTCAGTGACATGTAAGGCTACTAGCTCTCAGGTGTCTCCATGACCCATCACAGACATACCCTTCTATTCAGTGACATGTAAGGCTACTAGCTCTCAGGTGTCTCCATGACCCATCACAGACATACCCTTCTGTTCAGTGACATGTAAGGCTACTAGCTCTCAGGTGTCTCCATGACCCCTCACAGACATACCCTTCTGTTCAGTGACATGTAAGGCTACTAGCTCTCAGGTGTCTCCATGACTCATCACAGACACACCCTTCTGTTCAGTGACATATAAGACTACTAGCTCTCAGGTGTCTCCATGACCCATCACAGAGAAACCCTTCTATTCAGTGACATGTAAGACTACTAGCTCGCATATGTCTCCATTACCCATCACAGACACACCCTTCTATTCAGTGACATGTAAGACTACTAGCTCTCATGTGACTCCTTGACCTATCACAAACATACCCTTCTACTAAGTGACATGTATGACTACTAGTTATCAGGTGTCTCCATGACCCCTCACAGACATACCCTTCTGTTCAGTGACATGTAAGACTACTAGCTCTCAGGGGTCTCCATGACCCATCACAGAGAAACCCTTCTATTCAGTGACATGTAAGACTACTAGCTCTCAGGTGTCTCCATGACCCATCACAGACACACCCTTCTGTTCAGTGACATGTAGGACTATTAGCTCTCAGGTGTCTCCATGACCCATCACAGACACACACTTCTGTTCAGTGACATGTAAGACTACTAGTTCTCAGGTGTCTCCATGACCCATCACAGACACACTCTTCAATTTAGTGACATGTAAGACTACTAGCTCTCAGGTGTCTCCATGACCTATCACAGACACACACTTCTGTTCAGTGACATAGCAAATTTTAACTTAAAACACCATTGATGTTTTAACATTGTTTTATTTCTGATAAACCACCAATGCATGATATTGACCTGGGAGATTATGTCCTTGGGAAGTCTATTAATAAGGTTTCTTTATAATCTCTTAGATGGACTGGACCTCTCACCTTGTGTTCCACACCAATCAAACTGCTGTCAAGGCTGAAGGAAAGGTCAGAATGGTTTCATGGAAACTCATGTTGCCAGGTTTCATGCCCTTCACCATGAAAAAAATTCTCTTTACAGTCCTCTGGTGAGATACGTCTGATAAACCAATGCATGATACTGACCTTGGAGATTATTCCCTTATGAAGTCTCTTAATAATTTTTCTTTATCTCATAGGTAGACTGGACCTCTCACCTTGTGTTCCTCACCAATCAAACTGCTGTCAAGATTAAAGGAAAGGACAGAATGGTTTCATGAAAACTCATGATTCAAGCCATTGACTAAGAAAAAGTACTCTTTATAGTCCACTGTTGAGACTTTGCATAGTTGCTCTGATTGCCATTGTGGTTATCCCCTTGGTCATCAGTTTCGAAGCGTGGGAATAGTGGCAATTACTTGTGTAGCCGACACCAACATAACTGGCCTCCCCAACTACTACTGAACGCTTTCATTCTAGAGACTGATGGTAAAGTATATTTTAACATTTGCACTGATACTGCACATCCTTATTTAAGCTCTGCAGAAGAAATAGAAATTGTCAAAATGCTGTAAATCTTGCAGGACGTATCTGTGCAAGCGACTGTTTTTGTGATAATTAGGAAGTTGTGCAATAGTGTACATTTACTGTGTTGTTTTTATTCTTATAAAGGACAAATTGTGACCATGAGCCATCTCGTGAGGCTCTCTGCTATCTCGCTCTGTCTGCCATAGTGGCTATCTCCTTGGTCATCAGTTTCAAAACAATTTGCCTGTTTATCCGACACCAGCTTAACTTGCCTCCCAATCTCTACTACTAAACTCCTTTAGTATAAAGACTGATGGTAAAATATAATTTAATGTCTGATAAACCAATGTGCATGTGTTATTGGATCAGGAGTTTATGTCCTTGTGAAGTCTCTTAATTTAAGCATCATAAGCAAGTAGCAAAGAGACTGCCTCAAATGTCTGAAAAACCAATGCGTGATATTGAAACCCAGGAGATTATGTCCTTGTGCAGTCTCTTAATAAGCTTTCTTTATCTCTTAGGTTAAATTGGACCTCACCTTGTGCTCTTCACCAACCTAAGTGCTGTGAGGGTTGAAGGAAAGTCAGAATTGTTTCATGGAAGCTAATGTCACATGGGTTACAAGCCCCTCACCATGAAAAAGGACTCTCAACAGCCCTGTTGTCAGACTCCCTTCATACTCGCTCTGTCAGCATCGTGGTTATTTCCTTGGTCATCAGTTTCGAAGAGTGGAACAAAATTTACTTGTGTAGCCGACACCCAACATAACTGGCCTCCCCATCTACTACTGAACTCCTTCATTATAGAGACTAATGGTAAAGTATATTTTAATATCTGATAAACCAATGCGCATGTGTTATTGAACCGAGTGATTATGTCCTTGGAAGTCTCATAATTTAAGCATCATAAGCAGGTAGCAGAGAGACTGCCTCAAAGGTCTGAAAAATGAGTGCATGTTATTGAACCCTGTGAGATTACTTCCCTTGTGCAGTTTCTTAATAAGATTTCTTTATCTCCTAGGTGCACTGGACCTCACCTAATGCACCTAACCAATCTAAGTGCTTTGAGGGTTGATGGAAAGTCAGAATGGTTTAATGGAAACTAATGTAGCAAGGTTACAAGCCCCTCGCCATGAAAAACTACTCTCAACAGCCCTCTTGTGACACTCTCTGCATACTCTTTCTGTCTGCCATTGTGGTTATCCCCTTAGTCATCAGTTTCGATGCGTGTAAATAGTGGACATTTTTTACTATAAATGAATGTGACCAATCACTATGTATAAAAGGACCTCCTTCTACCTCCTGCGTCATTAGATTAATTTCCTTATACAAGTAAATAAACATACCTCCGGCTTAATTAGATCAGATCTGTGTCATTCTTTACAAAATCACTCGTAACATGTCGTAAATGCAATTGGGGTAAATGTATTGGAAGTCACTATTGGACACACAGCTTTCAGTGTTAGCGCCTGGTGACTGGGCCATTGTCCACCATACTCCAACCTTCTTGTGCCATTTCCCCATTTCCTTTTCACTGTTAGTTCTCAGGAGTAGGGTCATCAATTCCACACGTGTCAGAATATTTGTCATGTCCTATTGTATGTATTTTTTCAGTTAACATTTGTATATCAGTCTCATGTGTTCTACCACTATTTGTTTGCAACAATTATTCAAAATGAACTTTTTTCAGCTCTATACATTTTCACGCTTTCACTATAGATTGTTATCTCCAGAGCAGGTACTCAGAGGGCTTGTGATAATAATGCTTTTAAGAATATATATGGTTGTCAAAAAAAGACATATAGAGAGGCCATGCATTGTCAATGTAATGCAACTGCCCAAGTAAAAATTCTGTCCTGGAGGAGGAAGAAGACCCGCAACCCTGAACTTGCTATGTGGAGAGAAATCCAAGACAACATTGATTAACTGAGACGTCTTTTCCTCCATCTTCTCTCCCCACCCTGGACCATTGTTTTAGTATCATCCTCCAGATTGTTTTGTCCTGTTCCTCTATAACCCATCTTGTGCTCTATAACCACCCTTCTCCTTCATCCACAAAACACAATGGGTCCATGTGTCTTTTGCCTGCTGTTTGTTCCGCCTTCCCCACACCCTCCGTCTCTTCCACCATAACCTTGTATCTTCTATTTCAGAATCCCATGTGGCCACTTGCTTCATAAACCTGCATATGTCTCTTCTTCCATCCTTTCCATTCATGGAGCAATGTGGCATCTAAATAGTGTTGCCAGCTGCTCCACCCCCACAAAAAAAATTGACACAAAAAAAAAAGGAAGGAAGTGCATGTACTCGTTTGACTCTATAAGCCATACAGATGCTGAAAAGTTACTATACAGAACTGTTCAATATGTTGAATACTAATAGTTAAATGTGTGGTCAGGGTGAAGGCCACATTATTTTCACTTTCCGTACTACCATGCATTCCATCTCACATCCCTCCCCCCTGCCCATATCGTTCATCTCCACATTTATTTTTCCTTAAAGGGTTGACCCTCGAATCAAGCTCAACTCTAAGCCACATTTTAAGCCAAACACCTCACTTCACTTATAATTATTAGGTCTGCTCACTTACAGTATTCAATGGCCCAAACATATAGCTCTCTTACAGTATTCAATGGCCCAATCATATAGGCATGTTTTAGAAATCCAAAAGTGGCAGGAAAAAATAAATGTTAATAGGTCCTCATGGAAAATACATCCAAGAGTGCTGAGTGTTCTGTAATAGCAAAACTATTATATATCATTTGTCAAGACTAACCACAGGGTTGCTGCCAGATGACTGGAGAAAAGCAGATGAGATACATTTATTTAAGAATGGAGCAAGAGCAAATCCAGGGAACCATAGACTAAGACTCACTTCTGTAGTGGGAAAGCTTTTAGAATGGTTAATATTGGATAGTATACAGTAATATGTCCATTTGAAGAAGATAATCAGTATGTCAACACAGATTTATGTCATATTTACAGTTTATTGATCCTGATATTCCACAGCTCTGTTCTCAAAGGTTATATAAGCTTTTTTTTAGACCATTAGCAATCTTCCTAAGCCAATCATACTGCATAAATACATTATATGTGCCGAGCACATACATATATATACGTCTCCTTAAACATCTTCTTCCTCAGCAATGCTCTTTAACATTCTAAGGCCACATATTTCCATTAATACAAATTTCTTTAATTCATATATAGACTGTTTACCCAAATGTAACCTGGGAGAGAATCTAATTTTAGCCAATTGGAGATTGGGCATTCACCTCCATGCAATCCCAGTATTTCCCCCAGCTTTCACTCACACTTTATTAATGACTTAGAGGTGGGGCTGGAAAGTAGTGTCTCCATTTTCGCTGATGGCACAAAGTTGTGCAAGGTAATTAAATCAGATAGTGATGTGCTTTCCCTTCAAAGGGATTTACATACAATTAAGGAATGGACATCTAAATGGCAGATGAGATTTAATACTAATAAATGTAAAGTTATGCATCTGGGAAGGAAAAATAGCTGTGCAATTTATAATCTTAATGAAACAAATCTAGGTGTAGCAGATATTGAACGTGATTTGGGAGTGCTTGTGGACAACCACCTAGGTAACAGTGCTCAATGCCAAGCAGCAGCTGCAAAGGGAAATAAACTATTAGCATGTATTAAGAAGTATAGAAGCAAGGGAAGCCAATATAATTCTGCCACTATACAAATCTCTAGTACGCCCTCATTTGGAATATGAAGTACAATTCTGAGCACCACTTTATTTTAGAGCTGGAAAAGGTACAGAGGAGGGAAACAAAGCTTATTAGGTGAATGGAGGGGCTAAGTTATGAAGAAAGACTAACCACATTAGGCTTATTTTCTTTAGAAAAGAGGCGTCTAAGAGGAGATATGATTACCTTATATAAATACATCCAGGGTCAGTATAAAGATTTGTCAGGGGAGCTTTTGGTGACAAGAGGTTTTCAACTGATAAGAGGACATCCTTTGAGGTTAGAAGTAAAAAGATTTCACCTTAAAGAAAGAAAAGAGTTCTTCACAGTAAGGGTGGTTAATCTGTGGAATTCTCTACCAGAGGAGGTGGTGACAGCGGATTCGATAAATAACTTTAAAAGGGTACTGGATTTATTTCTAATTAAAAATGGAATTCAGGGTTATCCTGGATAATTAGAGGGAGAGTATTGATCCAGGGAGAAATCCGATCACCAGTATCTGGGGTCAGGAAGGAATTCATTTTTTCCCCTTTAAGACGATTGGCTAAGTCTCACTTGTTTTTTTTTTCTGTTTGCCTTCCTCTGGATTAATTAATAATTAAAATAAATAAATAGTTGATTAATAATTAATTAACAATTAATTAACAACTAATTAAATAGTAACTTATCCACATATTGCAGATCAGAGGAGATCTTAAAAGGTTGAACTTGATGAACTGAAAGTTTTTTTTCAACCTTAATTACTATGTAACTATGTAACTAAATAACCACTAATAAGCAGAGGTGAAAGTTTCTGCTTACCTTTTTAGTTGACCTCAGGCAGTCGATGTGTTAGAGCTGAGATCACCATCTTCCCAGGGTGTTATCGCAGAACCTCGCTGAGGCCTCCAGAAATGTTGGGGGAAAAAGTACAATAAATAGATTGTCTCTACCAGCATAAAACACTCAAAAAAAACAACCAAATCAAATCCTCTGTATTAGAACAAGTCGTCTAGGGGAAAGCACACGTGAATCCTATGCAAAAGATTCCCCACGTGCAGTCTGCAATCCAAAAAGAATTACTAAAAACAAAGGGAGTGTCGTACAATTTTTTTTATCATTATACACAATGGAATAATATATTTCTTATGATTAGTGAGGTTATTATTTTGTATATATCATATTGGGCTACCGGCAGGATTAGTTACATGAAATTAAAAAGTTACATTTTGGCAGGATAGCAAAACAAAAGCCTATATTCTGTTTTAAATTTACTCAATATGAAATTTTAAACCATCATGTTTTGCAACAGGTTTTAAGACAAAATGGAGTTTATATATACCCCCTACAATGTCAATCATATTTCAGTCAACCAGGATGGGTTTTGA
Source organism: Discoglossus pictus (assembly GCA_027410445.1). NCBI lineage: Eukaryota > Metazoa > Chordata > Amphibia > Anura > Alytidae > Discoglossus > Discoglossus pictus. Next base: position 63,716,279 of record CM050170.1, read on the forward strand.
GTTGTCACGCTGTTCAATACTAATTTTTAATCTAATTTCACCAATCATATTGATTCAATATTAGGTCCATCAATCTTTGCTAGAAGGACACCAGCGGCATTAAGGTTAACTCTATGTGCCACTGGGTTCCATTAGGCACCCCCAAGGTTGGGTTTAACATTTAGATATTAAAAAGTATTTATTTTAATGCAGTTTTGTGTGTTTACATGTGTAAGATATTAGTCAGAATAATTGTTGACTATTACAGGATGATTTAATGGCAAAAGAATATCATATGCAATGTACTATGTATGTTTTTTTGTATTTTCTGGCCCCTTTTTCTCCATGTTGTGTTTTTCAATTAATTGCTCTCAATCAAGGGGCACATGCTGAGATACCCAGTGACACTCCAGCTGCGTAAGTGTATAAAGTATATTTATTTTATTTTTTTCTTTACAAAATACAAAATACATTACACAGTTATACAAACAGCAAAGGGACAGATATATAAAAAAGAAACAAAAACAAATTAAAAGTACAGGTAACATATAAAATATACAGGTTTACATATTTACATAGCATTGCCCTTGAAAAGGTTGTATATATGGATGATGATATTTATCCCAAATCGCCCAGCTATTGCCCTTAGACAAAACAATGCCCAAAGCAGATATATCTCTTTCCAGTTCTCTGTTTTTTTCAAGAGTTGAAATTACTTCGTTCAATGATGGAATTAGCTCCGTTTTCCAACGTTTAGCTATCATCCATTTACCCGCTAGGAATACTTGAATAAAAAAGGCCTTTTCTTCTATTTTAAACCCATCATCAATAATATGTAACAACGCCATTTCACATGAAGGATTGATGATCTTATCACAACATTTAGAAATTTAAGCAAAAACAGAGTTCCATAATTTCCTAATATGTACACAGTCCCACCAGATATGTTTATGGGAGCCATGTTGTTTACAAAATCTCCAGCATACCCCCAAGTCAGGGTCTTTATAAATCAATGCTATTTTTGAGGGAACAAAGTACCATCTCTGCACCACTTTAAAATACATTTCTCTATAGGATTGATATTTAACAATTCTCTGAGAAAAATTAAATGCATTAGACCAAGTTTCTAGTGTAGTAGAGTTACTACATTCTTTCTCCCATTTCTGCATAGCTGAAGTTTTTTCCACAGTAATCTGTTTTTTTTCCGTATCGTAGCATTTTAAAATGATATGTTTCCCATCATTAAATAATGCTAATTTTTCAAATTTAGTTAAATCTCTAGTATGAGTAATTGACAATTTTGATTGCATAATTGTCATCTTTGCACTTTTGTATTCTAACCATTTTGACACGGGGAAATTCAATTCCCTGCATAACTCAGCAAAAGATTTCAACCTAACGAGTGAATATTCCAGATGTTCTAGTCCAGAGCTGCGTAAGGCTTGATCAAACTATTATAGAGTAAAAATACATTTTAGTAGAATCTGTGAGTGTCTAGAAGTTTACATGACAGTAACCTTCACTGTTCAAGGCATGAGCGGTGGGTATTGTCGGAGCAACTAAGATTAACAAGGTTGCTTGTGAGTGACTGAAACGCGGGAATGTTAAAAATACTTACAGCTTGAGCCAGTAAATACCCCATACCTCCATTGGATAGACATAAAATTACCACATTTCTCCATTGTATAGATACAAAATTAACAAATGACACCCTCAGGCTCTACGTATGGAAGACTGTTTTGTATATATTGAGCTATGGTAGTTCATATTGAAATTTATTTTTCTTTACTTTATGCATTATACATATTAGTGATCATTGAAGCAGGAAGTTTCTAAATAATAATCCTGTGTGTTGTATAACAATAATGTGTTAGACTTCTGATGGCTTCATAAATGCACATTGGTTAATGACATAGATGAGACAATCTTATGTGATTTCTAAAAGGTGTGCAAGTGATCACAATTACACATTTTTGTGTGATTGAGTTTAGTGTTGGCCATCACAAACCAGTTGACCTTAATATTTATAAAACATAAAGTCCTGTAAAGATGAGGACTGGTTGTAGTTGATGGGATTTTTAATGACCAGGATTATTGTATTCCAAAGGTTAGAAGCTACATGTATGTAAAGTGTTTACGAAGGTTATGAGAATTTCCCCATTCATATGTTATTTTAGGGTTCATAGGCATTAAGATTTATCATCCAATGTATAGAGAGTCAAAAATACATTAAAATATTTTCCAATTGAAAATCCTGTCAAATTAAATAAATTTAAAACAAAAAAGACAAAAAAAATAATAAAAAAATAGATATATTTTCCAATTGAATCTAAACCTATTCGGCTTCAAAAATGTTGTCATTCATCTTTGAGAACCTTATGGTTGTGTTAAATCTTACTCCCAGTATTATTTTCAACTTAATGTCTCAAATTGAGATGCAACTCAAGTGACATGACGGGAAAATACATAAAACATTTTCCAGTCATTTGTACCCGTTTGTAGTTAATTTTTTGTTTATTCATTCTGGTTTAAGTTGCCTCCCCATTTGTCTCCCTCTTTACTTTGTACTCTTATCCTATTCCCTACAATTCTTCATCCATTCATTTTCTTCTGATCACTCCTTTCATGTTAATCATCCCCTATGCTTCAAGCTGGATTGTGACATGACCATGGCATTGGTCCAGCATGATATGTGAATCTAGACCACTTGTTCACATTTCTAACATACTGACATAGAAAAAAAAAATCATTCTAATTATCTTAAAAGAACAAAACATACCAAAGAAGTATAAAAACATATTCAACACACTACACATATGGAATTTGTCCTAGTGAAGGATGATGTTCTACAAGGATTGATTTACCTAAATCTGTTCTGATTCACACTCTAGGGACCTCAACTTGTAACCAGTAAAATCAACTTGATATGTCATAGAAATAGTGGCACCCAAAATGTAGATTGCATCTACTGACAGATCTTCCAATACACGCAGCGAAATAACAGAGTGGTAGGTTGTACACCATGGATGGTAAGAGTAAGCTTTAACATATGTGTACCAAATGGTCGAAAACATAATATAACCTGTTATACTGAGTGTGTGAATGTTATAGTCTGCAAGTAGACGTATTTTGTTGTGCTCTTTTCAGATAATGTCCTTTATTTTTCTGGTATCTGTTTGTTTAGAAGGTTCAAAGGACTTTCAATATTGGTTTAACATTCAAAGATGGGTTTTGAGGAGAACAAGGAAACCAAATAATGTATTTATATTTGATTGGATATATTAATATGCTCACAGAAATTGTGTTAAAAAATATGAAACATAATGAAATATTTAAACTATGGCCAGTCTCTGGAGCACAAATAAAAGTTCCCAGAAATCTCTCAACCAAAGGGTTAACCTTGTAGATTTTATTGGCAGACAAATATGGCTCATAAAGTTACACTGGCCCATTGACAGGGACAATCCCCAATGGGTAATTATACATTCAAAGCAGTTTATTATGGAATGCTCTTTCAAGGACGCAATACAAATAAAATCTTTCCATGCTGCTTTAAACAATGTTTTTGAATAATTTCACTTGTCGCCTCAGCGCCGACTTTACATCTTTATTTTTTAAGCTATATATCAGAGGGTTTAGCATTGGGACAATAGCCGTGTTAAAGAGAGCGAAAAGTTTGTTGGACTCCAAGCTGTCTGTAGAAACTGGTCTCAAGTATTGGCAGATGAGAGTCATATAGAGAAGAAGGACGACCGTGAGGTGTGAGGAACACGTGTAGAAGGCTTTACTCCTCCCAGTGCTGGAACGGATCTTCAGGATGGTGCCAATAATGAAAACATAAGAGATGAATGTTAGAGAAGAAGGAGTGATAAATGCAATGATTGTTCCTTCTATGATGAGCAGCATTTCTAAAGCAGAGGTGTTACTACAAGAGAGCTTCATAATTGGTACCATATCACAGAAAAAATGGTTGATTATGTTGGATACAAAGCAGGAACATTCTGCTAATAGTACAAGAAAAGGTGTGACAAAAACAAATGAGGCCAAGCAACAGACAACGACCAATAGCACACAAACTCTATATCTCATGATCATTGGATAATGTAATGGGTTACAGATGGCCACATATCGATCATAGCTCATAGCTGTAAGTAGATATAGTTCATTGTTCGTCAAGGATGAAAATATAAACATCTGTGACATGCAACCAAGAAAAGACACTGTCTTATCCCCAGTTATAAATGCCACAAGGGTAGAGTGTAGTGTGACAGTGGTAGACGACATGTCAAGGATGGACAAATTCCCCAAGAAGAAGTACATGGGAGTGTGCAGGTGCGGATCCAGGCAGATGACCAGAAGAATAGTCATGTTACCACCAAGAATGGTAAGATAAAGGAGTATAACTAGAAAGAAAATGGGTGTCTGTAGCTCTGGGATTGTTGATATCCCTTTAAGGACAAAATAATTAAAAAGAGTCAGATTCTTCTGGTCCATGCCCTTAAAGGTAATGGGATGTGGATAAAAATAAAAAAAATGTGGTTGAATATTTTAATTACAAATGCTAAATAATAATTTGGGGTGCTTTATTACATTGTCCGTTTTTTTTTAATTATGTTTGCCAATCACATATTATAATTGTCAAACAGTGATTCGTTGTCACGTTTGCGAGCCTCGCGTAGGCAGGCGAACCGTTGAAGCACAGAAATCTTCTGAGCTCGAAAACGCAAGACTTAGCCTCCAAGCAGTTAGGAAACGCAGGATTGTCTTATGCTGCAAACAGTTGAATTGCGAGGCACGGAACTTAGAAAAAAAAATTACGAGGTTGGAAAAATACAAAGTTACCGGCCGAACCACGCAAATCGAAGAACACACACAAAAAAAAAACACACAGAAAAACAACGCACACACAGCACGGGGGGACAGCCAGGACATCTGGGAGTGAGGTTGCACGCGAATTTAAGCCGAATTTGCAGCGTTTCGGAAATTAAAAATCGTAAACAAGGCTACACGACCCCGAACCGAGCAAAACACCGCCAGCCGCATACCACTTTTACCCGGGAACGTACAAGGTACAAAATAAACTATTAGAAAGGACCGAAAATGCATAGACAAACGCCGCCATTATACAACACTAACTTGCAACTAATACCATAACGAATCTAAAATGGCGTTTTACCCGATTAAACAAACGGTTTGCCCTTGCGCAACCAGCCTATTTATACTGCACACTTGCCACATTGCTGACACTTTCTCATCAGGGCAGCAACAGTCCAACTGTAGATTGTATTCTGCAGGAAAATAAAGAGATTGTTAGCTCTTCAGGATATTGATTGCTGGATATATTCATTAGAAATAGGTAAAGTATATGCATTTATTAAGTAATTAATTAACTAATTATTATTAAAAATAATATATATAAAAAAAACGCTAAATAGCATATTTTAAACTGCCTTTACTTTATGAAGATATTAATGCTTTGCACTTCCTAATACATTTATTCATTCCTAATTAATTATTAATGTCCATTAATTTAATACGTATTAATTAGTAATGGAAAAAAAATGTATACTTTCCACTGCACTCATTTTTTTTTACTTTTTACACTGCAGTTATATATTGGGATTACTGCTCATTGCCTGCCAGCGATAGCACTCTCAAAGCAGTTACATATTTAAATCATTTAATTATGCTCTGAGACCTGAAAACATTTTCTAATTTACAGTGCACTAAAAAAATGGATATTTAACACTGTACTTATATATCTGTGTTTACGATGAGCGCCGGAGATGATTGTTGCAAAGCACAAAACTTGAAGGACACGAGGGGAGAGGCTCGCAATGAGCACCAAAGGTGCTAAGAGGAGCAAAAGTACACAAGAGGAGAGGCTCTCAATGAGCGCCGAAGGTGCTCAGTGGAGCACAAGTACACAAGAGGAGAAGCTCGCAATGAGCGCCGAAGGTCCTCAGAGGAGCAAAAGCTTTACATTGTGTGGCAAACAGCATTGTCATGGCTTTTAATTTTATTGCCCCATCATTTTTGACGGGCAAGTTGCTAGTATTGTCATAATAACTAATATGAAAAACAAACTACCAGATACAGTACAATTAGATGATCTCTGTGAACCAAAACACCCTTTGCACCCTTTGATATTTTTGACAATGCAATCAAGTCACCTGGCAGTATGACAGTGAAGAGAGATAGTTGAAGTGTAATATAGAATGGTAGGTTACTGGAGAAGCGCCTCATAGATCAGATCTGACTTTTGTTTAAGATTTTTAGTAATGATATTACTAATGGGCTACAAGAGAGGACTTAGTGAGTTTCCTATTTACTGTAAAATCTGTAATAGGTTCTACAGTCAAAAAGACGTAAAGCAAACAAGAAATTGTTAAAAAAAAACTTTAAGGTAAGTCAAGTATGTTTTATCTACAATAATGCTGTAAAATACATAATGATGCCTTATCTAATAAATAATATATAAATCTAATAAAAATTATATGAAAAAAGTAGGAGTTTATGTAAGTTTAGATATCGAAGACTGACTATCATAAAGCTTTTTGAAGATTAGATGGGGCTACTGGTTCATATCTGAATTCAACATCTATGTTTCTTTGGAGTAGTGGATCCTACTCTTTTCATGTTGTACAAACTAAATGTAGATATACTTTGTCACGATCTGCTTCTTCAGGGGGGCTTGATATGAACCTAGTTCAAACATACCCCAGCAGAATCATGTAGTTCCTGTTCTCTGTGGCACAAAATATGGCTTCTGAAGAGGTACAGGCAGAGAATACTGTATACAGGTTACTAGTGGCCCATGACAAGACCACTCCCCAAGTCAGGATACAACACACAGAAATAATCTCACACCTTGTTTATGTGAAAACTATCTCTCAACCCTTATTGAATGATCAAAACAACATATTTGTATGTGCAATGTCAGACCATCTGGCTTGCAACCTTGGGCTATCAAAGCTCTTGAGATCAAATTCACCAGATATCTATAGCTGGCTAGTGAAAAAAACTTTATCTTAAACTCAAGTGTTTGCTTAGGACTACTTGAAGTACATACATCTGTCTTGACCCAAGGTATGTATGTGTGAGTGTGCAATGATCTGCAGCTAACTTCTATGCAGAGCAATTCTACCAATTCCACATATGTTGTATATAACATTTTCCATCTTATAATATATAATAACTAGTATACATAATAAACATTTACAGGCAACATACAGTATAACCACACACAATAATACATAATCCCAATGCAACAATGTCATGCTTCCTTGGCCATATTCATACATCACTGGCAATATGAGTACTTAAGCAATTAAATCATGCCCTACTCTATGTGACCCAACCACCACTTCCGTTCCTTAACAAAACTCACCCCACAACTCCACAGTCTATAAGCACCTAGAAGATTAAGAAGCATGTCTGGAATAGTATTGTTTTAGCATTAATGCTACCATTGACATTGTATAATACTGTGCCACTGGCACTGGATAACATTATAGAAATTTGTTTTAATGTCAACTGGTCTTGCCTTAAAGACAATGGAATCAACATTCCAAAGTACGGTATGGTTCACATCTTCACATTTCACCATTCATGGTCTAGGAGCATGAGTCCATCTCTGTGTACACATTAGCTAACAATTACATTTTGCTGCCTTTTTGAGCTGATTCAACCTGAAAAAACTTTGTGTAGACATTGTAATCTGACTTTGTACCAAGTTCAACTTAATATTGACCAAAATCATACTAATAGAGTTAGATTCCTAATGTTGAGTTTTCATTATGATTTAAATGATTTGATAATAACATAATTTACACTTTGTCTTTCTATAAATATGCTTTTTAGCATGTTTTTAGAAGATCTGGACTTGTGAGTTGCAGGTGAAAAATTCAGCCTCATTGAACTACATTGATTTGAGTTCACAGCTTTCATCTGATTAGATTAAGATATTCTGGGCTCTATTATATTAAGCAAAGTGTAAACCACTATATCATCAAAGTATGTACTGCTTTATAACAATTTGATGAATTTTGGATGAAGGTGCTATGTACAGATGTACATAAATAATTATTTTAATCAATATATATAAGCTGCTATGGACATGAATGGGTTTATGAATAAGAAAGGTTATTATTTTTGGTGATTTAGAAGTAGGAAACTTTCCAATGCTTATGTTATATTACATTTGGTTTTGCTCTTAAATGAAAAGAGAACAGTTTATCTACATCCATAATCAATCAAGCACTATAGGTAAGGTCTCAGGGATCGGCGCTAGTCCTAGGATCAACTATGGAGAACCACTGGCTTAGAGGACAGAAGGAAGAGTTGTGATTTGATAGAAACCTTCAAATATATTAAATGATATAATAAAGCATCTTCAAGACAAGGAGTGCAAAAAAACAGGTCATGATCTGAAGTCGGATGATAGAAGATTTAAGCGTAATGTGAGGAAGTACTGCTACACACAAATGGTAGTGCATAAGCAATACAGCTTTCCATTGAAAGTGGTAGAGCAAGCATAATAAAGGAATTAAAACATGTCTGGGATAAGTATGAGGATTTATTAAGTCAAGGGTTTATGAATAGATGTTATTATGTTGCATCAGGCTTACATGGTGTTGGTGTGTTACATACTACACAAACATGTGAAGTTTTTACTAAAGAGGTGCTTTTAATCAGTACAAAAGAGCTCAATTTATAATGTAAGTTATAGTGTGCAGTAATGATTGTCCTCACTTACCTGGGGCCAGCACATGCATCCAGTGATTTTACATCACAGATCACTGTAGAGGTTTTATAGGATTTATTATGAGACGCCAGAGGTATAACATACCTAGAGGTCTCATCTAGAGCTTGTGCCTTGGGGAGGTGATTATGCAGAGACCAATCTTTTAGCCAGTCTAAGATTAAAGGAATAGAGCACATTAAGTGACAATCAGCACCTAAGCATCTGTCTGATTAAAGGAACATATATATCACATATAATAGTTGTCAAACTGCGAGACGTCTTCACGCTTTGCGAGCTCGCTTTGCGAGGGACGCAGTTCTGGCCACAAATGCGGACCCTCGCGAAGTGAGGGGCTGCATTTGCAGAGGTAATGACTCTACGGCGCCTCACCTATGTAATGACAATCCCCACAAAAGCCTTAACATCGCAGACCTTAGTCCTCTCCCTTCCCTGTGTCTCTCTTCCCCTCCTCCTCTCCCTTCCCTGTGTCTCTCTTCCCCTCTTCCTCTCCTGACCCTGTGTCTCTCTTCCACTCCTCCTCTCCTTACCCTCTGTCTCTCTTCCCCTCCTCCTCTGCCTCATTGCCTGTGAGCCAACATTAAGAGCTGCAGGTCTTAGAAAAAAAATATACCCGAGATTGCAAAACAATGCACTAACCCCCCGAACTGCGAAAACTCCAAAACACGGAAAAAAAAACACACTGATAAACAAAATAATTAAAAAAAGAACACTCACCCACAGCATGAGGGGACAGCCAGGACGTCTGAAAGTGAGGTTACATGCAAATTTAACCCAAAATTCCCCAGTTTTAGCACTCAAAAATCGGCTAAGCGAGAAAAAAAATGACGGCCGATAAAAATGAAAAGGAGGCTCCATGACCCCTAGCCGCGCAACACTGCAAGCCACTTACAACTTTACAACTTTGCCAAGAGATCCGAGATAAGCTCGGAACCCTGCATTAACCTCTTGCTACGGGGGTCCGATCGGACTCCTGATGTGTGCATTAACCCTTGCAGTGGGGGCCACGATCGTGTCCCCCACTGCATTTAAACGGTGTCAAGTCCCTGACGCGGGTCCTTAAAGGGCCTGCGACACACAAACAGTTAAGGCTGGCAGCGGGGATACTTTAAGTACCCCCACCGGCACCTAACATTTTCCCCCTAATACTGGGGGTCCTCACATTATCCCTCCCAGGGGGGCCCCGATCGGGGACACCCGCTGCAATCAAAATTTGAATTTCCCGCCTTGCGGGTCCTTAAAAAAACGTAAAGGTCCTTAAAGGACCAGCGATAAAAAAAAAATTAACCCTATCACTCATGCCCCCAAGGCACAAGCTCTAGATGAGACCTCTAGGTATGTTAGCCCCTAAATAACCCTGTCACTCATGGAGACAATACAGACCCCATAATCCCTTAATTAACCCTGGAACTCATGGGGGTCAGTAGAGACCGCCATAATCCCTTCATTTATCCTGTCACTCATGGTGGTCAACACAGACCTCCATAATCCCTTAATTAACCCTGACACTCATGGGGGTAAATACAGACCCCCATAATCCATTAATTAACCCTTTCACTCATAGCGGTCAATACAGACCCCCATAAGCCCTTCATTAACCCTGTCACTCATGGTTGTCAATGCAGACCCCTATAATCCCTTAGTTAACCCTAACACTCATGGGGGTCAATACAGACCCCCATAATCCATGAATTAACCCTTTCACTTATAGGAGTCAATACAGACCCCCATAAGCCTTTAATTAACCCTGAAACTCAAGGGGGTCAATGCAGCTCTTAATTAACCCTGTCACTCATGGGGTTCAGTACAGACCCCCATAAGCCAATAATTAACCCTATTAGTCCAATAGGACTCTAATTAACCCATTGTAGTAGTGTAATAACACTATAAGTGCCATGAGGGTCATCCAGGACCCTCATGACACGAAGTGTAAGCACTACATCAACCTTAACTATACCCCATTAACCCAACCCTGGGCCTATTTAATCCTAACAGTACACATTTAACCCTAACAGCGCCTATTGAACCCTAACTGGGCCTATTTAACCCGATCAAAGCCTATTTAACACAGTCTCTTATGGGGGTCTATACAGACCCTCAGAAGCCTCTATTTAACCCCATCAGTCCCGTAAGGGTAAATAAAGGCCACATATGTACTGTGCTATACAATTTTTATTTTATTTTATTTCCTAGGGGAGAGATCTGAAGAGACATCTGCAAAGATAAGATAGGTTAGATAGGGGGATAAGTGTGTATTTTAGATAGGATTTAATGTATTTTAGATAGAGGGGTATGTATGTATGTATTTTAGATAGGATTTATTGTATTTTATATAGGTGGTATGTATGTATTTTAGATAGAATTTATTGTATGTTAGATGGGGGGTATGTGTGTATGTAGATAGGATATAATGGATTTTAGACAGAGAGGTATGTATGTATGTATTTTAGATAGGATTTAATGTATTTTATATAGAGGGTATATATGTGTTTTAGATATAATTAATTGTATGTTAGATGGGAGTATGTGTGTATGTAGATAGGATTTCATGGATTTTAGGTGTATTTGTATATTTTAGATAGGGTTTAATGTATTTTAGATAAAGGGGTGTGTATTCATGTATTTCAGGTAGGATTTAAGGTATTTTAGATAGGGGTATGTATGTATTTTAGATAGGATGTATTATATGTTAGATGGGGGTATGTGTGCATGTAGATAGGATTTAATGGATTTTAGATAAGGGGTATGTGTATATTTTAGATAGGATTTAATGGATCCTAAATAGAGGGGTATGTGTATATGTATTTTAGATAGGATTTAATGTATTTTAGATAGGGGATAGGGGTATGTATGTATTTTAGATAGGATGTATTGTATGTTAGATAGGGGCGTATGTGTGTATGTAGATAGGATTTAATATATTTTAGATATGGGGTATATGTGCGCATTTTAGATAGGACTTAATGTATATTAGAATAGGGGTATGTGTGTATTTTAAATAGGGTGGTATGTATGTATTTTAGATAGGATTTAATGTATTTTAGATAAGGGGGTATGTGTGTATTTTAGATAGGGGGTATTGTATTTAAATTGATTTGTATTGTATTGTAATGTATATATTTTGTATGTATTTCCTTTTCAGGTGTATATTTTTATTTTATTTTCTGTTGGGGGGTTGTAATGTAGGTTTTTTTATTTTCTGTAATGTTGATTTTTTTTTTTTGTGACATGTTTTTTTTTTCTGTAAAGTTGATTTTTTTATTTTTTGTCACTTAGGTTTTTTTTTTTCTGTAATTTTGATTTTTTTTTTTCTGTGACTTAGGTTTTATTTTTTTTTTGGAGTTAGGTTTATTATTTTCTGTAATTAGTGGAGTGGGCGGTTAATAGCCGGTAGGTAGTGTAGGTAGGTAGTGTAGGTGCTAATAGGTTAGTGTAGAGGGGGGTTAATTTAGATTTAATGGTTTATGGGGGGGGGTATATTGCAGAGTAGTTTTTGTACTTAGTGTCATGAGGGCCTGGAGGACTCTCATAGAACCTATGGGGTTAATTTTAGGCTTCTAAGTGTCCCATGACGGTCTTTATATACCCTTATGGAACTAATGGGGTTAAATAGAGGCTTATTAGGGTCTGTATAGACACCCACAAGAGACCGGGCTAAAATAGTGTAGTGCTTACAGTTTGTGGATGACCCTCATGGCACTTATAGTGTTATTACATGGGTTCATTAGTGTGCTATAGGGGTCTATATAGTTGAGGCACCCAGTACACTCACATTGTGTGACAAACAGAATGTCAACACTTTTTTATTGCCCCATCATATACTATACTATACTAGTGACCTGAGTACCTTATGACTCATTGCGAGCCTCTCGGTTGGTGTATTTTTGGTTATCACAGCCCCTTCATTGCGAGTCTCTCCCCTGGTGTACTTTAGCTCCTCTGAGCACCCTTGGTTCTCATTGTGAGCCGCTCGCTAAACACCTTCAGCGTTCAGCGTTTATTGCAATCCTGTCGTCTGGTCCTTTTTTTTTTTTAAATAGCCTGCATGCGCGAGCCCAAACCATTTGTTTAGCCGTGTAATTCTGCATTTTGTAATGGTAATGTTATTAGTTGCAAGTTAGTGTTAGTGAATTGCAGTTATTGGTGGTTGTGAAACAGTAGGTTCCGCAAGCACTGATAACAGCAGAAAATGATTTGCATTAGTATTCAAAAACATAGTGGTGGGAAATGGTCAAATGACCAGCTATGTGGTGGAACCTAAATAATGTAAGTATTCAAATTGTTTTTTTTTTCAAATTCTTTATATAATTTATAAACACCTGTTTACACTGGAACATTGGCAGGGACAATCCCCATTAGGGTTATTATGCATTCAAAACAGATTATTCTGCTCCGTTACCATTAAAATAAAATAAGAATAACATTGCTAGTATTATTTAATACTCTCTCTCAAATATAATAAGAAATATTTCCATGCTGTTTTAAGCAATATTTTTGAATAATTTCAGTTGCCGCCTCAGTGCTGACTTTCCATCTTTATTTTTCAAGCTATAGATCAGGGACAATAACCCTGTTAAAGAGAGCAAAAAGTGTGTTGCACTCCAAGCTGACTATAGAATTTAGTCTCATGTATTGGCAGATGATAGTCATATAGAGAAGAAGGACGACCGTGAGGTGTGAGGAACACGTGTAGAAGGCTTTACTCCTCCCAGTGCTCGAAGGGATCTTCAGGATGGTACCATTAATGAAAAAAATAAGAGATGAATGTTAGAGCACAAGGAGTGAGAAAATAAATGAACATTCCTTCTGTAAGGTCTACATTAGAGATGTCGCGGACAGTTCGCCCGCGGACTATTAGCGGCGATTTTGGCATGTTCGCGTTTGCATCGAACGGCGAACACATGCGCTTTTCGGTTCGCCCCCTATTCTTTATCATTGAGGAAACTTTGACCCTGCACCTCACAGTCAGCAGACACATTCCAGCCAATCAGCAGCATACACTCCCTTCCAGAGCCTTCCATCTGAAGGACAGCATACATTTTAGAATCATTCTGAAGCTGCATTCGTTGTGAGAGGACTGATAGTGTAGCTGCTGGAGATTTAATAGGGAAATAGATAGCCAGGCTGTGTATTTAGCTTCCACTACAGACCTGAAGGACTCATCAGATATCTGCTGCAAAGACAGCAACCCAAAAAGCCCTTTTTAGGGCTAGAACATCTTTTTTTTAATTTTATAATTTTTTTCTGTGTAATCTAATTGCATATGCCTGCCTGCCAGCGCGTGTGTGTGTGTGACAGGCTAACGCCCAACAGCTTATATTGTGCTTATTTTCACTACTACATACCTGGTGGTGTACCATACATTGAAAACAACCATTTTTTTCCTGTAATCTAATTTCAGTTGCCTGCCTGTGTCAGATTATATTGTGCTCAGTGAAATAAAACAACACTTTTTTGACTGTAATAGATTGAATAGCAGTTGCCTGCCTACAGGCGTGTGTGTGAAGCCTATTGCATCTACTCTGCCAACTTTTGCCATTGCACAGTGACACTCATATCTGGTGGCACCTTAGATTGCACGCGCAGTGCCCCAAATTTGAAGTAGGAGGTCCGACCAAGCATCTTTTTCCATCTCCCTGTTCCAAAAATCAATGCCATATACACGTCCCCTAATAGTGGACGTAACAGGGATTAAACCGATAGGAATAGTACTACTTAACAGTACACACCTTATAATAATGCAGACAGAGGCAATGCAGAGAGAGGAGTCTGAAGAAGAGGAGTCAGAGGAGGAAGGTGGCTTTGAGGAGGTGGAAGACCAAACACAGCAGGCGTCCCAGGGGGCTTGTTGTCCCCTTTCGGGGACCCTTGGTGGCTGGGTGGAGGAAGAGACCTTCAATGACATCAGTGAGGACAAGGAACGGGACATGGCTAGCTTGGTATCCAACCTTGTGCAAATGGGGAGTTTGCAGTTGTGCAAATGGACTGTTTGCGGTTGTTTGCGGTGCGTTAAACGGGGAGATTGGTCTGTTACTGTGAAGCGGGTGTAACCCTTACACTACCTGATCGATACAAAATCATACCTGATGTTTTAAAGCATGTTATTCCAAACAATTTAGGAATGTTAGGTGATTTATGCCCTTTATGGCTTAAAACCAGACTCTGCATCAACTATGTCATTTTCCGTGGGAGTTTTGCCATGGATTCCCCTCCGGCATGCCACAGTCCAGGTGTTAGTCCCCTTGAAACAACTTTCCCATCACTATTGTGGCCAGAAAGAGTCCCTGTGGGTTTTGAAATTCGCCTGCCCATTGAAGTCTATGGCAGTTCGCCCGGTTCGCCCGTTCGCGAACATTTGATGGAAGTTCGCGTCCGCTGTTCGCGAACCGAAAATTTTATGTTCGCGACATCACTAGTCTACATCTCTAAAATAGAGATGTCACTGCAAGAGAGCTTCATAACTGGTACTAGGTAACAGAACAAATAGTCGATTGTATTGGATACATTACAGTGACAAACAGAACACAGACTCTATATCTGATGATCATTGGATAATGTAATGAGTTACAGATGGTCTCATATTGATCATAACTGATGGCTGTAAGTAGTAATACCTTGTTTTCCTCCAAACACGAAAATATAAACAGTTGTTCCATGCGACCAAGAAAAGACACTGTGTTATCCCCAGATATAAATGCCACAAGGGTATAGTGTAGCGTTTCAGTGGTAGATAACATGTCAAGGAGGTGTGAAGTAGTATGCAGAAAGTGTTGTAATTGCAATTGCTGTCCACAGCCCTCTTGCGATACTCTCCGCATACTCTCTCTGTCTGCCATTGTGGTTATGTCCTTAGTCATCAGTTGCGATACATGGAAATAGTGGCAATTTTTTACTATAAATGAATGTGACCAGAGCAGAGTCTTCAAGTCTTTCTAGTAGCAATCATTATGTATAGAAGGACCTCCTTCTACCTCCTGCATGACTAGAGTGATTCTCTTATACAAGTAAATAAACATACCTCCGGCTTAATTAGATCAGATCTGTGTCATTCTTTAAGGAGTCAAAATCACCCGTAACATGTGGTAAATGCAATTGTGGTAAATGTATCGGAAGTCACTGTTGGACACACAGCCACCGCTTTCAGTGTTTATTGCCGGGTGACTGGGCCATTGTCCACAACACTCAGTGAGCAACAACTTTATTAAATATTCAATAACAACGACAATATAGAACTTTAAAAACACTTTAAAAAGAAAAGCAATGCACTCCTTTGGTAAATTCCAAAGGCAATCTACCTAAATGCTTCTAATATGTTTGGGCTAATTTACCTCTTATTTTACTATTTCTCAAGAAAAAAAAGAGTTGTTATTAATGTCTGTTTGTTCACAGTTAATAATACTTCAATATATTTTTTTGGGTCAGTATGTTATAACTGAACTGTATAGACTTTATTCTTAGCCCTAGATACCTTTTGGTATTTCTCAATATCTTCAGGCTTTCATATTTGATGACTTTAGGACATAGACTCCAATAGTGTGATGTCAATGGCACTTAGGGATATCACTTGCAGTGTATAGTCTAGGGTAGTTCTCAAATCATCTACTTGTGTGCTATCAATAGCACTCAGGGATATCACTTCTAGTGTATAGTCTAAGGTAGTTCTCAAATCATCTGGGTCTTAAAGTGATATTAGAATCTTATTCACTTGGATAAAGTTAGACCCAACTTTCTTGTAATTCCCTTGTTCTCCTGGAGAAAACACACGTGAAAACCTGGAGAAAACACACGTGAATCCTGTGCAAAAGATTCCCCACGTGCAGTCTGCAATCAAATAAAAAATAGTAAAAACAGAGGGAGTGTTTCCCACTTTTTTTAGCATTATAAACAATAGAATAATACATTTCTCAGGGTAGTGATGTCATTATTTTGTATATATTATTTTGTGTCACCGGCAGGATATGGACGTTACATAAAATTAAAAAGTTAGATTTTGGCAGGAAATGCGAACCAACAGCATTTGTGTTAGAATCACTAGTCTATCTTCTGTGTTAGATATACTCAATATGACATTTGAAAGCAAAAGGTTTTGCAACAGGTTTTAAAACAAAATGGAGTTTATATACGCCCCCCTACAATGTCACATTTCAGTCAATCAGAATGGGGCTTGAGATGTCACCCTGCTTAGTACTGATTTTCAATTGAATCAGATTGATCAGATTTTAGGTCCATCAAACTTGGTTTAGAAGGCCCCCCGCAGCTTTGGGGTTTAATCTATGTGCCACTGGGTACCATTAGGCACCATTAAGGTGGGTCGTTAACATTTAAGTGACATTGGGTCCTTTAAGATCCCTGTGGCAGTGGGTTAATGTTTCAGATGTCATGGGGGTCTCAATGGGCCCCCAATGGCTATGTAGATGAGGTGATCTTGGGTGATCAGGTAAAGGGGGACAAGATTTGAGTGGGGAAGGGTGCAATCGAAAGTGAGCTGGGAGGGGGAAAGATGCTGCAAATGCATTGTTATGCCATTGTAGGTGCTCTCTAGTACTCATAATATTTTTAGCCATAATCAGGACTATTATGAGTTGCGAGTAATAAGTAATTTTGGATTTAAAAAGCTTTTTTGAGTCAGAGCATCTCATAATATTACTGAAGTGTAAAAATAAATGGGGTTATTCGCAGGCATTGCAAGTAGGATACTCGCAATCATAGAGGGGTGAATAGAATAACTAGGGAATGTTACTGAGCAATTTTTGCCTGTGTAACTTTACAGAATTGGGAATTGAATAAGGCCCATATATAAAAGGGTGACTATGTAATGGTAGACAGAATTATAGGAAATTTCCAATACCAGTTATTTATTTAGTACATAAATATGATCACACACCTGTAGTGCTTATTAGTAAATTGTAGATAATCCTAACCACAAAAAAACAAATAAAAACACAAAAAACATATAAAAGAATACAATATATAAAAAATGTAAAGATAAAAATAAATAAAATCTATACAATGTCCAGACACGTTTCGCTGTTGATTCCACGACTTTATCAATGATAAATTCAGATGAATTGCAACACTGTCAATTAGTATAGAGTTTGCTGGTAGTGCTTTTTGTTTTTGTTTATATGGCTTTGATTATTTACAATTTGCTAATAAGCACTATATATATGCGTGCATATGTATGTGTAGGTATTGGAAATGTCCTATATTTCTGTCTTTCTTTACACCATACTACACAACTAAGATTTCACACCTAAAGGTGATAGGAGGGAGATTTGTGACCTATAGAGGTCTCAAGAAGAAAGAAAAGCAGGACAATATCCAGGTGCATCCGGGTTAACCAGTCTATTTTAAGTATTTTATTGGCAATTAAAACAAACTGTTAAAAAAAAATGATATCCCATTAATATTGGGACAGAGGACTACAATAACAACAGAGGAACCTAATCTTCAGACTAACCCATGTGCTGTACACCTACCTCATAATATGAAGAATTAGCATGTGAGCACTAAATTGTAATCACCTTTATGTTGTTTCCGCCCCATGTTGTTACCACCAACGATTATTATATTGATCTGCACTAGAAGGTGGAGGCGCTTCTCTCCTCCTGCCCTTTTTGTTTAAAAAAAACTGATTTACTTTTAAGTCGAAATAAGTTTTCATGCAGTGTTTTCCATAAATTCCTAATATTTAGATTTCTATATTATTCTTATAAGTGACATGTTTAATATTATCACTGTGCTAATTTTTTTTACTATATGGTATTTTAAGTAACTAAGCTTCATATTGGTCAAACGTATTCTAGAAAGTAAACTAAATAAATAAACAACCTATTTAAAGTATTTATTTTAATGCGCTTAATGTTTATGTTTTTAGGGTATTGGTCTGAATAATTGTTGACTATTACAGGATGATTTAATGGCATAATGTTTTTTTGTAACTTTTGCCCGTTTCTCCATGTTGTGTCTTCCAATTAATTGCTCTCAATCACGGGGGGCACGTGCTGATATCCACAGGGACATTCCAGCTTTTTAAGGCTTGATCATAAAACTATTATAGAGTCAAATTTAATTTAAGTAGAATCTGTGAGTCACAGTAACCCTTCCTGTTCAAGGCATGAGGGGGTGGGTATTATACAGAGCAAGGAAGATTAACAAGGTTACTTGTGAGTGACTGTTAAAAATACTTAGCTTTAAGTAAACTATCAAATGAGTCAGTAATTACCACAACTGGATAGATATACAATTACCCCATACCTCCATTGGATAGATACAAAATGAACAAATCACAGCCTCAGGCTCTACGTGTGGAAGTCAATTTTGTAAATATTGAGGTATGGTAGTTAAAACTGAATTTTATTTTTCTTTACTTTATGCATTATACATATTATTAGTTTTCATACCTGAAGATGATATTATACATATTAGTGACAAGTTTCTGTTCTGTATTTGCTTAGTTATTATTTTTTTTATCTTGACGATACCATGGTCTGAAATAAAACTCATTGATAACAGAAAGTTTTTTCTACCATGAAATCAAGTGTTAACAGAGCAAATATTAAAACATATAATATGAGTCAACAAGTTAAGGCTCTCAACAGTACATATAGATTTATTTAATTGTTCATGGCAGCAGGAAGTCCCTAGAAGATCATGGTCTTGTGTGTTGAATAACAATAATGTGTTAGACTTCTGATGGTTTCATAAATGTACGTTGGTTAAAGATAGATGAGACAATCTAATTTTGACTTCATGATGTCTTCTGAGTGACCACAATTACACATTTTTGTGTGATTGAGTTTTGTGTTGGCCATCACAGACAAGCTGACCTTGATATGTATAAAACATAAAGTACTGTAAAGATGAGTGCTGATTGTAGTTAATGGGAATTTTAATGACCGATATTATTGTAATCCAAAGCTTAGAAGCTACATGTATGTAAAGTGTTTAAGAAGGTTATGAGAACCTCTCCAGTCTTATGTTATTTTATGGTTCATAGGCATTAAGATTTATCATCCAATGTATAGAGAGTCAAAAATACATACAAATATTTTCCAATTGAATCTAAACCTATTGGGTTTCAAAAATTATGTAATTCATCTATGAGAACCTTAGTGGTAAAATATGGTTGTGTTAAATCTTACTCCCAGTATTATTTTCAACTTGGTGTCTCAAACTGAAATGCAACTCAAGTGACATGACGGGAAAAGACATAAAACATTTTCCAGTCATTTGTACCTGTTTGTAGTTACTTAATATGCCAGAGGATGACAGACGGCCCATCAGTCTTAGGGTTTTTGTTTATTCATGATCTTTCTGGTTCCAATTACCACACCCTATGTCTCCCTCTTTACTTTGTACTCCTATCCTATCCCCTACAATTCTTCATCCATTCCTTTTCTTCTGATCAATCCTTTCATGTTAATCATCCCCTGTGCTTCAAGCTGGATTGTGTCATGACCATGGCATTAGTCCAGCATGGTATGTTAATCTAGACCACTTGTTCACATTTCTAACATACTGACATAGAAAAAAATAATTCTAATTATCTTAAAAGCATAAAAATCATAGTGAAGGATGATGTTCTACAAGGATTGATTTACCTAAATCTGTTCTGATTCACACTCTAGGTACCTCAACTATAAAAAATAATATGATGTTGAGCCAGTAAAATTAACTTGATGTGCTATAGAAACAGTGGCACCAAAAATGTAGATTGCATCTACTGAAAGATCTTCACATGCCTTCAGGTAAATATCAGAGTGGTAGGTTGTACACCATGGATGGTAAGAGTAAGCTTTAACCCATTTGTACCATTTGTAATTTTCCTATTTGTGCATATGTATGTTTTTCTTTGTGTACTTCTGAGATTTTTCCTTTTTTATTTGTATTACCAATAAAGAACCTAAGTAACGTAATTATTTACATTTGCTTTTTAAATTGTTTATTTGTATAAACATCTGGAGGGACAAAAGACACTCCCTTATATCATAAATTAACCTGCCTACTAGTTATAGGTTATTTTGTTACAGTACAATATAACCTGTTATACTGAGTGTGTGAATGTCATATTCTGAAATAGAAGTATTTTGTTGTACTCTTTTCAGTTTATGTCCTTTATTTTTCACAGATAAATCTAAATCCATACATATCTAGTATCCATTTGCTTAGAAGGTTCAAAGGACTTTCAATATTGGTTCAACATTCAAAGAAGGGTTTAGATGAGAACAAGGAAACCAAATAATGTATTTATATTTTATCGGAAATGGGAAAGATAAAACATAACTTTTATTAACTGTACAGGCTAAAAATGGTAATGAATAAAACTGCAACAAAAAACTTTTTCTGCCCCAGGCATTATTCCTGATTGAGGGACAAAGCTGGGGTGTTGGTGCATGGCACAATGGAAGAATGCCATTAGTCAGCTCCAGAGCCAGGGATTTCCCTTTTCAGCACATTCCTTCCTACTGTCCACATATTTCTTCACAAGGTTTGAGCCAGCAGGAGAAGTCACATGGTACTATCCTGCCTGTAGTTTTTATATCCCTATTCCATTCATTGCCTATGGTAGTTTCTATAGGGACACAGATTGCTTATTCCTTGTTTTTCATTATTTTGCCATTTCAGGACCCCTTCTATTTTTCATGAGATATATTTATACCAGTTGATTCTGTGACCTCAAGATATATCTCACATTTGGTATGGGACATTATCAATGAGGCAAAACAACTTCCATATTAATGGTTTTTGGTGCAGTTTTTATTTATTACCATTTTTCGCCTGTACAATTAATAAAAGTTAAGTTCTATATTTTCCATTTTCTATTTAATTCTACAATTATTGGTGTTAAGCACCAGGCTTACATACCAGATTATATTATATTTTATTGGACTTATTAATATGCTCACCGAACCTGCAGTGGGTAGATAGCAAAATGGCGGCCGCTGGAGAACCAAAAAAGCTCATATAAATCTCTCTCAACCAAAGGGGTAACCTTGTAGATTTTATTGGCAGACAAATATGGCGCATAAAATAACACTGGCCCATTGACAAGGATAATCCCAAAGGGCAATTATACATTCAAAGCAGTTTATTATGTAATGCTCTTTTTTGGACATAATAAAAAATCTTTCCATGCTGCTTTAAACAATGTTTTTGAATAATTTCATTTGTCGCCTCAGAGCCGACTTTACATCTTTATTTTTCAAGCTATAAATCAGAGGGTTTAGCATTGGGACAATAGCCGTGTTAAAGAGAGCGAAAAGTTTGTTGGACTCCAAGCTGTCTGTAGAAACTGGTCTCATGTATTGGCAGATGAGAGTCATATAGAGAAGAAGGACGACCGTGAGGTGTGAGGAACACGTGTAGAAGGCTTTACTCCTCCCAGTGCTGGAACGGATCTTCAGGATGGTGCCAATAATGAAAACATAAGAGATGAATGTTAGAGAAGAGGGAGTGAAAAGTGCAGTGATTGTTCCTTCTATGAAGAGCAGCATTTCTAAAACAGATGTATCACTACAAGAGAGCTTCATAATTGGTAGTATATCACAGAAAAAATGGTTGATTATGTTGGATACATAGCAGGAACATTCTAATAATAGTACAAAACAAGGTGTGACAGAAACAAATGAGACCAAGGAACAGGCAATGACCAGCAGAAAACAGACTCTATATCTCATGATCATTGGATAATGTAATGGGTTACAGATGGCCACATATCGGTCATAGCTCATCGCTGTAAGTAGATATAGTTCATTGTTCATCAAGGATGAAAATATAAACATCTGTGACATGCAACCAAAAAAAGACACTGTCTTATCCCCAGTTATAAATGCCACAAGGGTAGAGTGTAGTGTGATGGTGGTAGATGAAATGTCAAGGATGGACAAGTTCCCCAAAAAGAAGTACATGGGAGTGTGCAGGTGCGGATCCAGGCAGATGAGTAGAAGAATAGTCAAGTTACCACCAAGAATGGTAAGATAAAGGAGTAGAACCAGAAGGAAAATTGGCATCTGTAGCTCCGGGATGGCTGATATGCCTTTAATGACAAAATAATTCAGACCAGTCAGGTTCTTCTGGTCCATGCCTTTAGAGGTAATGGGATGTAGATACAAATAAAAAATGTGGTTAATTATTTTAATTAAAAATGCTAAACAATTATTTAGGGTGTTCGCACCCTTTGATATTTTTGACAATGCAATCAAGTAACCTGGCTGTATAACAGTGAAGAGAGATGGTGGAAGTGTAATATAGAATGGTAGGTTACCGGAGAAGTGCCTCATACATTAGAACTGACTTTTGTTTAAGCTGTTTAGTAATGATATTACTAATGGGCTGCAAGAGAGGACTTACAGTGTTTTCTATTTACTGTAAAATCTGTAATTGGTTCTACAGTCAAAAAGGTGTAAAGCAAATAAGAAATTGTTAAAAAAAAAACTTTAAGATAAGTCAAGTATGTTTTATCTACAATAATGCTGTAAAATACATAATGATGCCTTAGGACCCATATATCTTATATAGAATATATAAATCTAATAGAAATTATATGAAAAAAAGTAGGAGTTTATGTAAGTCTAGATATCTAAGACTATAATAAAGTGTTTTGAAGATTAGATGGGTCTATTGGTTCATATCTGAATTCAACATCTATGTTTCTTTGGAGTAGTGGATCCCACTCTTTTCATATTGTACAAACTAAATGTAGATGTACTCTATGTGACCCAACCACCACTTCTGAACCTTAACAGAACTCACCCAGAAGCACCCATAAGCTTAAGAGGAATGTGTGTAATAGTATTGTTTTAGCATTAATGCTATCATTGACATTGTATAATACTGTACAACTGCATCTGTATAACATTATAGAAAAAAAATGAAATGTCAACTGGTCTGGTATTCAAAACAATAGAATCGAATTACAAAAGGATGCCTTGGTTTAAGTTCACATATCCCCATTCATGGTCTAGGAGCATGAGCCGATCTATCTCTGTGTACACCTTAGCCAACAATGAACTTTTGCTGCCATTTTTAGTTTATTCAACTTGAAAAAAAATCTGTGTAGACATTGTAATCTGACTTTGTCCAAAGTTTAACTAAATATTGTCCAAACTCATATTAATAGAGTTGGATTCCTAATGCTGAAATTCCATTATGAGTTAAGAGGTTTAATAATAACATAAATTACACTTTGACTTTCTAGAAAAGTGCTTTTTCTGCATGTCCCAGAAGATATGGACTAGCCAGATGCAGCTGAAACATAAAAAATTCAACGTTGATTTGAAATTCACAGCTTTTTTTTTATTAGATTTAGATGCTCTGGGCTCTATTATATTTAGCAAAATGAGATCCACTATACCTCAAAATAAGTATGTACTGCTTTATAATATTGTGATGAATTTTGTATGAAGGTGCTATATACAGATGTAAATAAATAATTATTTAATCAATAAATAAAATCTGCTATGTACAACTTTGTCTACATGGGCTTATGAATAAGAAAGGTTATTATTTTTGGTGATTTAAAAGTAGAAAACAAGGCACCAAAAATCTTGGAAATTGGCAGTAGGATACTTGGTTGGAAAATGAATTAGCAGCAGATAAAGTTCACTCTATAGACCCCTGGTCAGACCTCACCCAGATGTAGTGTCCAGTTTTGGAGATCAGCAGCCTTATTAAATTGTGATTCAGCCAATTGAATAGGGCTCTATATAAGCACATAGCATATTTTATTTACAGACGTTTTTAGTTAGTGAAGACCTTGCTTTTGGATAGAGGTTTACTAACTAAAAACTTCTGTAAAACAAAATATGCTATGTGCTTATATAGAGCCCTACTCGATTGGCTGAATCACAATTTAATAAGGCTGCTGATCTCCAAAAGGCTATTAATAAATTAGAGACAATTCAAAAGAGGGTCCACTAAAATGGTGCATGGTCTAAAAGAGAAAAGTTATAAGAAGATTCCATTACTTTATTGTGTATCTTCAAGACAAGGAGCAGTGCAAAAGAACAATGATTGTCCTCACTTACCTGGGGCCAGTACAGTCATCCCGCTATTTTACATTACAGATCACTGTAGAGGTTTTATAGGATTTCTTATTGGCCCCTAGAGTTATAACATACCTAGAGGTCTCATCTAGAGCTTGTGTCTTGAGACAGTGATTATCCAGAGACCAATTGTTTAGGCATCCTGAAATTAAAGGAATAGAGCACATTAAAGGAAAATCAACAATTGAGCACCGGTCTGATTAAATGGATATATATATATATATATATATATATATATATATATATATATTTATATATATATATATATATATATATATATATATATACAGTTTATATATATATGTGTATTTATTTATTTATTTATACAATATATATATGTATACATTTAACTAAGTTTTATTACCAAATGTGATTTTTCTTAATGTAGTTTTCATATATAAAATACACTTCATTTACTTTGCTTCTGGATCGTCGCCTTTCTTCCTGTACATTTTCCTACTGACTGCCATCTTGTTGTAACACTGCATTTTGTGAGCTAAGGACACTCCTACTGAGGGGATTCTCATTTCCAGTGGAATGCTGTGTGTTAGAAGCTGTAAATAAATCAAATAAAAACTAAACTAAAATTTATGCTCACACTGCAGAATAATTTGATGTAATAGTTATTCAATAAATACTGTATTTTGTTACATTCCACGTACTTGGCCATTATAGAAATGAGTATGTGGACAAGACTACAGTGGTCTTATAGAGAAAGATAGCTTTGAAAATGCTTACCAATTAATTAATTTTTGGACATTTGATTTAAGATTCAGATGCTTGATATGGCTTTTTTTGTATAACAAGATCTACTCTTTGTTGGGCTTGAAAATAATGACCAATGAAGAAAACAGAAAGCCCACGGCTGAACAAAGTTAAAGAGAGTAGGCAGTTGACTGGGCTAGGAATAGGGATACCAAACATTTGTTTAATTATAGATTAATGGGGTTGGTTTGTTTCTCGGGGGAGGAGTTGATATATATACTCTTCCCTTCTTATAATGTTCCCTTCTGTATCTTTGAACCCGGTATCTGGAAGGCACTGTATAACTGATCTGGCAGCTCAGGTCATCTAGGCCCAATTAGTTAGGTTTGAAGGCTTCCCCAATTGTGGATAGCCTCATTGAGCAGGTTAGGAGAGAGGCTAGGCTGTGGGGACCAGGATGGCTACAGTCAATACTTCCTGCAATTGACCTGGTAGGGCCAGTAATTTCCAGGAGGATAGGCCCCAGAGGGGGACTCCACTCCTACCTGCCCTATTAGGGCCACTAGGCCTCCCAGGAGATTTTAGGCATTTCTGGGGCAGCCCAATAGGCCTTCAAGGGCCAGCAGGCTCATGGTTAGGCCCATAACCTCCCTGACTTTAGGGGTTAATTTCCATCCCCCCTTTGGCATGTTTCAGTGGGCAGTATCGGTGAACCTCAATCTCCCTCCTCTTCCGTTATGGTGCGCCCTTCACCCCCTTCACCCTCACTTACCAAGGCGTCCTCTCCAACTTCCCCAGCCTCCTCATGGGTGCCAGGGATTCCACCACCTGTTGCACTGTCGGATCCGGCCTTGTGTGTGGCCAGAACGAGGCCCGGGACCGGATCTTGCGCCGCTGATGACATCATTGGTCATAGCGATGATCTGGGTAAGGGCCTGGGCGAGGTGTGAGTTCGGCGGGGCATAGGTCTCCACCCTCAGGGCGGTAAGAGGGGGGTTTGGTCCGCAAGAGGGTTTTCAAAATGGTGGCTGTAGTGGGCAGGAAGCAAAATGGTGGCTAGGTACCTGGCAGGGGGAAGGAAGTTAGCAGGGGTGGGAGGGGGGCAGGTAGGCCTGGTCTGGGGGCTGGAGGCTTCATAGTAGGGTCTCAACTTCTTATGATGAGCATTGGTGGGCTCTGCAGGGGGAGGAATATCGGTAGGGGTATGAGGTCCATGCTGGGCGTGATATGGGGAGGCACAATGGGGATGTTAGGGGGGTTGGGGGTGGGCCATTGGGGTTTGTGAAAGAGGGGTCATATATGGGAAGCAGTATTACTGGGGGGAGGGTAGAGAGGGGCAGGCTGGGTTCGGGGCCTTGGCCCCAGGTGGACAACAACAGCCCACTCATCGATGCTTCCGCCCAGGAGGAGCAGGGCGACAAGGATAGGCTTCGCTTTGGTGAGGATAGGGGGGTCAGCAATGGTAGAGTGGATCAAATTTCACTAATATCCCTTTCAGATCCTGAGAAGGGGTCAGGTTGCTTGGGAGATGAGATACCTCCAGTGTGGGAGGATGTCATTACTGGGGATTTATGTGTGGACTCTTTTACAGACCATGGTATGGCTGATGTACCACAGGGATGACCTTCAAGGCCACAGAGGAAGAAGATACCAACCGCCAGATCATCTTTTCCCCCTGGGGGTACGGTTCCCATCAGGAGGACAGCATCCCCCTCACGGAGAGTGGGTCCAATGCACTCCAAAGACGGAGGGTGTGTCTGAGACATCAGTGGGATGGGGGTGATGGCCCCGCACACAGGGAGGACCGAGGAGGAGTCTACAGCACAACATGACAGGGCCAGGCCACGATGTATTGTCAGCGTGGGTCCTAGCTAGGTCTGTCGATAGGATTCCCTTGGTAGCGCAGGTAGCTCCCTTGCAAGAGGAGCAGATGGTGCAGAAAGCAGTAGGGAACAGGAATGAAGAGGTGCCAATTGTGGCTGACACATCTAAGGCTAGACCATCACTATGAAAGTTTGGCCCTGTGGGTTGCATGTACCTGTAGAGGTAAAAGAAAACATTTATAGAATTGTTCTCCCTCCTACCATTAGATAGTTATTTTGAGGTTCACGAGAGAAAGGACGAGACTAAGAAGGAAGAGGGGTAAAGGAAACTCAGGTACAGAAGAATCCATAAAAACATTTTCTAACTGGTTGCAGACTTTTGTGATTATGGCCAGTATAATTGGTAAGCGTTTTCCTGAGCATTTTGCTATCTCGACGAGATTGAGAGCATAGCATACATAGGAAATACGGCGGTATGGCGTGGTGGTCGTATGACGAGCACTTTCAATAAAGGCCAGTGACCCAGGATATGAGATGGGATGAGCGGGACATGGGGACCTGTATGAAAATAGTGATTCCCCTTCGATTGGGTAATTCCTTTCATGGCTCATTCACAAATAGTAGGTCAGGATCTCCTCTGCCAATACAACGTGAGTGTATGCAAATGGGGGGGAACTTGCAGATTCAAGCATGAGTGCTCAGAGTGTGGAAAATTGCACCCTCTGTACAAATGCTTCTTGAAGCTTAGATTACATAGTTACATAGTTACATAGTTACATAGTAATTAAGGTTGAAAAAAGACTTTCAGTCCATCAAGTTCAACCTGTTAAGATCTCCTCTGATCTGCAATATGCGGATTAGTTATTAATTAAATTATTGATTAAATAATTATTAATAGTATAGTATTGGAGAATGAATAAAGAGTTAGTCCATCAAGTTCAACCTTTTTAGATCTCTATTGATCTTTTTAATTTGGACTATTTATTATTATTGTTAATTGTTAATTATTGTTAATTGATCCAGAGGAAGGCAAACATAAAAAAAAAAAACATTGAAACTTTGCCAATTGTCTCATAAGGGGAAAAAAAAGCAAAATTCCTTCCTGACCCCAGAAACTGGCGATCAAATTTCTCCCTGGATCAATATTCCTTGCTAGTTATCTAGGATAGCCTTGAATGCCCTCTTTATTCAGAAATATATCTAACCCCTTTTTGAAGTAGTCTATCGAATTCGCTGTCACCACCTCCTTTGGTAGAGAATTCCACAGTTTAACCACCCTAACTGTGAAGAACCCTTTTCTTTGTTTAAGGTGAAATCTTTTTTCCTCTAACCTCAACGGATGTCCTCTTGTCAGTTGAAAATCTCTTGCTACAAAAAGTTCACTTGACAAAGCCTTATATTGACCCTGGATGTATTTAAATAACGTAATCATATCTCCTCTTAGACGCCTTTTTTCTAGCGAAAATAAGTTTAATTTTGCTAGTCTTTCTTCATAACTTAGCCCCTCCATTCCCCTTATTAGTTTTGTAGCCCTTCTCTGTACTTTTTCCAGCTCTAAAATGTCTTTTTTGTGAGGTGGTGCCCAAAATTGTACTCCATATTCCAAATGAGGGCGTACTAGAGATTTGTATAGTGGAAGAATTATATCTTCTTCCCTGGCTTCTATACCCTTCCTAATACATGCTAATATTTTATTTGCCTTTGCAGCCGCTGCTTGGCTTTGAGCGCTGTTACCTAGGTGGTTGTCCACTAGTACTCCCAAATCCCTTTCAATATCTGATACCCCTAGATTTGCTCCATTAAGATTATAGATTGCTTGGCTATTGTTCCTTCCCAAATGCATAACCTTACATTTATTTGTATTAAATCTCATCTGCCATTTAGCCGCCCATTTCTCTAATTTATGCAAATCCTTTTGTAGGGAAAGTACATCATTATCTGATTTTATTACCTTGCACAACTTAGTGTCATCAGCAAAAATGGAGACACTACATTCGAGTCCTACTTCAATGTCATTAATAAATATGTTAAAAAGGAGAGGACCCAATACTGAGCCCTGAGGAACCCCACTTATCACATTAGACCAATCGGAGTATGTTCCATTTACAACAACCCTTTGCTTCCTGTCTTTTAGCCAGCTCTCGATCCATGAGCAGATATTTACTGCAATTCCTGTATCCCTTAGTTTGCTCACTAGTCTTCCATGTGGCACTGTATCAAATGCCTTTGAAAAATCTAAAAAGACTACATCCACTGAGTTGCCCTGATCCAAGTTCCTACTAACCTCCTCATAAAAACTAATTAGATTGGTCTGACACGACCTTTCCTTCATAAATCCATGTTGACTGCTACCTATGATCTTGTTCAAATAGACATATTCTTGTATTCTGTCCCTTATTAACCCTTCTAAAAGCTTCCCAACTACAGAAGTGAGGCTCACTGGTCTATAATTCCCCGGATTTGCTCTAGATCCCTTCTTAAATATAGGTATCACCTCTGCTTTTCTCCAGTCATCTGGTAGAGACCCTGTAGTGAGCGAGTCTTTAAAGATTAGATATAATGGTTTAGATACGGAGAAGGCTGCAAAAGGCAGCAACTCCGATTGGATGCTTCGGTGGTTAGGACAGAATGCTAGGAAGCCGGGTTGCGCTAAGGAAGCAGATCTGTTATTCAAAGGTTTCAAGTTTGATTTCCATATTCCCAGTTCCCCTAGTTTGGTTTCACGCAGATTAATTGTGGAGAAATTAAAGAAGGAGGTTTCCCTGGGGAGAATGGTGGGCCCTTTCCCTCAACTTCCGTTTCCAGACTTGGTGGTTTCCCCATTAGGTATAGTGCCAAAGAAGGAGGCTGGAAAATTAAGATGAATACATCACCTGTCATACCCGAAACGGGGATCGGTAAAGGATGGCATAGATAAAAAGTTGGATAAATTACGCTTCTTTTGATCAGGTCATCAGTCTGGTTCTCATGGTGGAGAGGGGAGCTTGGTTGGCTAAGTTCAATGTTGAATCGGCATTTAGGCTCTTGGCGATCTGTTGATCTGTGCTAACCAATGGGCTGCTCGATATCTTGCTCTTACTTTGAGACTTTTAGTACTTTTGAGCATTGGGTGGTGGATCAGGTATCGGGCTGTAGATCGATTATTCACTACCTGGATGATTTCTTGATAGTGGGTTCATCATTTTCACAAGCCGGGTACATTATGGATTGTTTTATGAAAATATCGCAATATTTTCCATTAGCAGCGCATAAGTCGGAGGGTCCCGCGACAAGCCTTACATTTTTGGGTATTGATATAGATTCCGTGGGCTTTAAAATTTCACTCCCCGTGGATAAGGTGAGGGAGCTAAGCGAGTGTATTGAGGAATTTCTGAAGTGGAAACAGGCTACACTCAGGGCATTGCAATCTTTGCTAGGTAAGCTTAATTTTGCCTGTAGGGTGATCCCTTTGGGTAGGATCATTAACAGTAATTGGCAACGGCAGGCATTAGGAAATCACATCACCTTATTAGGATTAATGGGGTCATGAGAGAGAATCTTGCGGTCTGGAAGAAATGGTGTTCAGTGATATTGGTGTCAATACTTAACGAATGCCGTAAAATAGTCAACAAAGTCATCTCCAGCCCTATCAGGAATCTAGGGGGGTTTCCTGATAAAACATGATGACCTGGAGGCACTTTGCATTTGAATGAAATTGGTTGGGTGATTTTTAATTTTGACCTTATGGAAGGCATTTGTAAGGCCACAGTATATCTGGGCATGAGTCACCACCTATTAGGGATGGGGGGTCTGAGGTTCCTCTGAGTGTGCCTAATTAGGGTGGACTCTGTATGGGTGGAGAGGTCCTTCTTAGAACGGCGCTCTCGTGGCAGGGTTTGCTTTTCCACATATAGTTGGTTAAGTGAATGTACCAGTTATGGATCGAAGTAAAGGGGAGTGGGATCCCCTTCCGTTCATGTGTGTCAGTGGGCATAGCACCTCTCTTAGTTATTAGAAGTTTTAGTATTTATATTTTAGTAATAAAGGAGCTGTGGCCTGTTTTACCCCATACTTGGTGTTTGTGTTTTTTCTATATTTGTTCTGACTCCGGGTATCCTGAATTTACTATGCACCTGTCAAGGATACAGAGTGACAACCCTTACATTCCCTCAAAAAAATACACCATCACTATGTGTTACAAAGAGAGCATACTCTTTATTCCCCGTAACCCGACCTTATACCCCTATACACACAGTAGAACAATGGCATAACTTTGCATAAGCAAAAATTGTTACTCAACTATAAAAATTTGTATTTCCCGCTTGTCATCCAGCCAATCAGAGGTACCCATCCAATCTATGAAGGCTCTCTGGAGTGATGATTGGTGCAGAGCCCAAGTACAGGACCATGTGGCAAGCTACATATTTCCTGAGAGATAGCCGAGTGCCACACTGTATGCTATTTTAGCTTAATCACACACACAATGTCTGCTTGCCGTATAGAAGAGGATTCCTACTTGTGGGCAACCCAAGATCGCTTACTCAGTGTGATGTGGAGAGTAATACGTAGGAATGGGTTAATGGGGACTGGAGATACTGTGAGTTTTCATTAAGTTGAAGAGATTGCAGTATTAGGCTGGGACATCTCAGCCTCTGTATAGTGCATTACAATCCAACCATTTCTTCTTTCTCTCTATGTTCTCGCTCACTCTCTCCATCACTCTAATACGATATGTATATGAACTCCATATTAAAAAAAAATATTTTTTTATTACAGAAATGACACTCTGCTACAATGTAAAGTAGTAAGTGTACAGCCTGTATAACAGTGCAAATATGTGGTCCCCTCAAAATAACTCAGCACACAGTAATTAATGTCTAAACCGTTGGCAACAAAAGTGAGTACACCCCTAAGTGGAAATGTACAAATTTTGCCCAAAGTGTCAATATTTTGTGTGGTCACCATTATTTTCCAGCCCCATTATTCACCAGAGCTTCATAGGTTGCCACTGGAGTCCTCTTCCACTCCTCCATGATGTCATTACAGAGCTGTGGATGTTAGAGACCTTGCATTTGAGGATGCCCCACAGATGCTCAATAGTGTTTAGGTCTGGAGACATGCTTGGCCAGTCCATCACCTTTACCTTCAGCTTCTTTTGCAAGGCAGTGGTCATCTTGGAGTGGTGTTTGGGGTCATTATCATGTTGGAATACTGCCCTGCGGCCCAGTCTCCGAAGGGAGGGGATCATGCTCTGCTTCAGTATGTCACAGTACATGTTGGCATTCATGGTTCCCTCAATGAACTGTAACTCCCCAGTGCTGGCAGCACTCATGCAGGCCCAGACCATGACACTGCCACCACCATGCTTGACTGTAAGCAATACAGACACACTTGACACCATCTGAACCAAAATTGTCTCATCAGACCAATTTCCACATTGCCACTGACACTCCCACCTCCCCTTCAGCCTGAACATGCAAAACACATCTTTCACCCTTCCTTACCACACCCAAATCCATTAGATTGTAAGTTTGTGAGTTTTCAATCTTGCAACGTGCTTTAGGGAAAGCATTATGGACACTAGATTCTAAACTAAAAGACAGGGCTCTCCACTCCATGCAATGTGTCAAAATGTGTTTTTACCTTGCACGCTACGGAATATGTTGACGTGTTACAATAATCTATAATAATAATAATAATAATAATACAAAAATTCAAGAATTCATCCATTTAATAATGATTTTTAATCAAAATAAGCTTCTGCATTTGCTAAAAGGAACCATATAAAGTGAGCATAAATAGGGTCACAGGAATGAGAATTTTTTGTACTTTGGTAGCTGCTTGGAAACATTACCATAGTAGATAATTCAATAAATGTTTCAAGGTAGGATCTCAATGAGCAAAGTGCTGTATCACTAAGATAAAATGAGTGGAGTAAGTTGTCCAAAGGAAGAAGTATCCATTTATTTTGTAAGTAACTAGACTGTTACTGCACTAGTGATGTTTTGATGCTTCTAGGATAATTTTAAAAAGTAACCTGGATTTACGGGAGGGGTCCCTCACCCTATAAATACCTCCTACCTGATACTAACCCCCAGCTGGCATCAATCTACGGTCATGCTGGGCCTCTGTGCTGTTCATATTGCATCTGCCTCCTGGTGAGACTTTTCTCAACTCCCCTGTCTGTTCTCCTGTCTCTGGGCTCCATCCCCAGTCCCATCCTTGCCTTTGCTCTTCGACTCCGTTGCTCACACTCCACATCACTGCTGCTCATGGTAGCCTCACTCCTCCTGCTGCTCCTGGCGGCCTTTTGGCAGCCTCACTCCTCCTGCTGCTCCTGGCGGCCTCATGGCAGCCTCACTCCTCCTGCTGCTCCTGGCAGCCTAATGGCATCCTCACTCCTCCTGCTGCTCCTGGCGGCCTCATGGCAGTCTCACTCCTCCTGCTGCTCCTTGCAGCCTCGCTCCTCCTGCTGCTCCTGGCAGCCTCATGGCAGCCTCACTCCTCCTGTGGCTCCTGGCAGCCTCATAGCAGCCTCTCTCCTCCTGCTGCTCCTGGCAGCCTCATTCCTTCTGCTACTCTTGGCTTCCTTATGGCAGCCTCACTCAACCTGCAGCTCTTAGCAGTCTAACTCCTCCTGCTGCTTCTGGCAACCTCGTGGCAGCATCATCTCTCCTGCTGCTCCTGGCAGTCTCGTGGCACCCACACTCCTCCTGCTGCTCCTGCACAGGCGCCCCCACTGCTTCTCCTGTTACCCCCCCAGCGGCCTCACTGCTCCTCCTTTCGTCCCCCAGCGGTCTCACTGCTCCTCCTGTTGCCCCCCCAGCGACTTTGTTGCTCCTCCTGCTACCCCCCCGGCGGCTTACTGCTCCTCCTGCTGCCCCCCGTGGCCTCACTACTCCTCTTGCTGCCCCCCGGTGGCATCACTGCTCCTCCTTCAGCCCCCGTGGCCTTACTGCTGCTCCTGGCAGCCTCGCTACCACTCCTGGTGGCCTCCCGCCTCTCCTCCTGGCAATTTCACTGCCCTTCATGCTCCAGTCCTCCTGCTGCTCCTGGCAGCCTCCTACTGCTGCTCCTGGAGACCTCCTCCTGCTGCTCCTGGAGACTTCCTCCTGCTGCTCCTGGAGACCTCCTCCTGCTGCTCCTGGAAACCTCCTCGTGCTTCTCCTGGTAGCCTCCTCCTGCTTCTCCTGGTAGCCCTCACGCACTGCTGCTCCAGCCAGTTCTTCAATCTATGTTGCTCCTGGTAGCTCCTTACAATCTGCTGCTCCTGACAGCCTCAAACACCCTTCTCCTGCTGCTCCTGGCAGCGACTCATGCTTCACTACTCCTGATGCTCCCGGTAGTTCCTCACACTCTGCTGCTCCTGACAGTTCCTCATGCTCTTCCACTTTCGGCAGTTCTTCATGCTCTGCTGCTCCTGGCAGCTCCTTACGCTCTGCTGCTCCCCTCTCCTGCTGCTCCTGGGGGCTCCTCATGCTCAGTTCCTTCTGGCAGCTCCTCACGATCCTTTCCTCTGCTCCTGACAGCTCCCTACGCTCCTCTGCGCCCTACTACTGCACCTGGCAGCCTCACACTCCCCTCTCCTGCTGCTCCTGGCAGCTCCTCTACTCCTGGCAGCCTCACCGCTCCTCCTGCAGCTCCTGGCAGCCTCACTACTCCTGCTGCTCCAGGTGGCCTTACTGCGGACTTTCCTGTTCTGCTTCTCCTGCGGCTCCTGGCATTCTCACGATCTGCTCCTCCTGCTGCTCCGGATGGCCTCATTGCTCTTCTGTTGCCCTCCTGGTGTCCTCACTGCTACTCCTTCTGCTCCTGGCAGTCTCACTGCTACTCCTCCTGCCCCTGTCAGCTCCGCTCCTCCTGCTGCACCTGGTGGCCTCATTGCTCCTTCTGTTACCCACCTGATGGCCTCACTGGTCCTCCTGGTGCCCCCTGGTGGTCTCACTGCTCCTTCTTCTGCTCCTTGCAGCCTCACTTTTACTTCTTCTGCCCCTGTCAGCTCCACTCCTCCTGCTACTTCTGGTGGCCTCATGCACTGCTCCTCCATTTGCTCCTGGCGGCCTTATCCTCTGCTCCTCCTGCTGCTCCTGGCAGCTCCTCTGCTCCTATTGCTCCTGACAGATCCCTATGCTTCACTGCTCCTCCTGTGCTCCTGGCAGCCTCATGCTCCCCTCTCCTGCTGATCCTGGCAGCTCCTCATGCTCCCCTTCTCCTGACAGCCTTACAGCTCCTACTGCAGCTCCTGGCAGTCTCACGGCTCTTCCTACAGCTCCAGGCAGCTCCTTATGTTCCGCTCCACCGGCTGCTACTGGTTGCCTCACTGCTCCTCCTGCTGCACCTAGCAGCTCCTCACGTTCCGGTCCTCCTGCGGCTCCTCATGCTTCACTGCAGCTCCTGCTGCACCTAGCAGCTCCTCATGTTCCGGTCCTCCTGCGGCTCCTTATGCTTCACTGCAGCTCCTGCTGCTCCTGGTAGCCTCATGCTCCCCTCTCCTGATGCTCCTGGCAGCTCCTCACGCTCCGCTCCTCCTGGTAGCCTCATGGCTCTTCCTGCAGCTCCTGGCAGCCTCACACTCTGCTCCTTCTGCCTTTGCTGACAACCTTGCCCTCCTCTACGCCTACTGCTCCTGGTTGCCTCACTGCTCCTCCTTCTGCTCCTGTCAGTTCCACTCCTCCTGCTGCTCATGGCAGCCCCTCGGACTCTGCTCCTCCTGCTGATCCTGGTGGCTTTTCATGCTCTGCTGCTCCTGCTGGCTCCTCATGGTCCACTCCTCCTGCTGCTCCTGGCAGCTCCTCATGCTCTGCTACTCCTGGTAACCTCTTGGCTCCTCCTGCATCTCCTGACAGCCTCACGCTCTGCTCCTGCTGCTTCTGCTGACGACCTTACCCTCCGCTGCTCCTACTGCTCCTGGTTGCCTCACTGCTCCTCCTTCTGCTCCTGTCAGCTCTGCTCCTCCTGCTGCTCATGGCAGCCCCTCTGACTCTGCTCCTCCTGCTGATCCTGGTGGCTTTTCATGCTCTGCTGCTCCTGGTGGCTCCTCATGGTCCTCTCCTCCTGCTGCTCCTGGCAGCCTCACACTCCACTCCTCCTTGCCGCATCACTGCACCTTATGCTGCTTTTTCTGCTGCTCCTTCTGGCAGCCTCATGGCAGCCTCACCCTTCCTGCTGCTCCTGGCAACCTCATGGCAGCCTCATCTCTACTGCTGCTCCTCTTGCTGCTCCTGACAGCCTCATAGCAGCCTCAGTTCTCTTGCCTCAGGGCAGCCTTACTCCTGCTTCTGACAGCATCACTCCTCCTGCTGCTCATGGCAGCCTCACTTCTCTTGCTGCTCCTGGCAGCCTCATGGCAGCCTCACTTATCTTGCTGCTCTTGGCAGCCTCATGGCAGCTTCAATTCTCTTGCTGCTCCTGGCAACCTCATGGAAGCCTCAATTCTATTGCTGCTCTTGGCAGTCTCATGGGAGCTTCACTTCTCTTGCTGCTCCTGGCAACCTCATGACAGCCTAACCTCTTTTGCTTCTCCTGGAAGCCCCATGGCAGCCTCACTTCTCTTGCTGCTCCTGGCAGCCTCATGGCAGCCTCACTTATCTTGCTGCTCTTGGCAGCCTCATGGCAGCTTCAATTCTCTTGCTGCTCCTGGCAACCTCATGGAAGCCTCAATTCTATTGCTGCTCTTGGCAGTCTCATGGGAGCTTCACTTCTCTTGCTGCTCCTGGCAACCTCATGACAGCCTAACCTCTTTTGCTTCTCCTGGAAGCCCCATGGCAGCCTCACTTCTCTTGCTGCTCCTGGCAGCCTCACTTCTTGGCAGCATCACTTCCCTTGCTGCTCCTGACAGCCTCATGGCAGCCTCACTCCCCCCACCTCATGGCAGCCTCACTCCTCTTGTTCCTCCTGCGGCTTCTAGCAGCCTCATGGTGACCTCACTCTTCCTGCTGCCCCAGGCACCCCCACTGCTCCTCCTGTTGCCCTCCCCCCGGCCAGCCTCACAGCTCCTCCTACTGCCCTACCCCAGCAGCCTAACTGCTGCTCCTTGCAGTCTCATACTGCTTCCTGACAGCCTCACTCCTCCTGCTTCTCATGGCAGCCTCAATTCTCGTGCTGCTCCTGGCAACCTCATGGTAGCCTCACTTCTCTTGCTGTTCCTGGCAACCTTCTGACAGCCTCACTTCTCTTGCTGCTCCTGGCAGCCTCGTGGCAGTCTCACTTCTCTTGCTGCTTCTGGCAACCTCATGGCAGCCTCACTTCTCCTGCCTCATGGCAGCCTCACTCCTCCTTCCGCTCCTAGTGGCCTCACTCTTCTTATTCCTCCTGCTTCTCCTTGCAGCGTCACTTCTCTTGCCTCAGGGCAGCCTTACTCTTCCTTCTGCTTCGGGCAGCCTCAATTCTCTTGCTGCTCCTGGCAACCTCATGGAAGCCTCAATTCTATTGCTGCTCTTGGCAGCCTCATGGCAGCCTCACTTCTCTTGCTGCTCCTGGCAACCTCATGACAGCCTCACCTCTTTTGCTTCTCCTGGCAGCCCCATGGCAGCCTCACTTCTCTTGCTGCTCCTGGCAGCCTCACTTCTTGGCAGCATCACTTCCCTTGCTGCTCCTGACAGCCTCATGGCAGCCTCACTCCCCCCACCTCATGGCAGCCTCACTGCTCTTGTTCCTCCTGCGGCTTCTAGCAGCCTCATGGTGACCTCACTCTTCCTGCTGCCCCCAGGCACCCCCACTGCTCCTCCTGTTGCCCCCCCCCCCCCGGCAGCCTCACAGCTCCTCCTACTGCCCTACCCCAGCAGCCTATCTGCTGCTCCTTGCAGTCTCATACTGCTTCCCCAGCTGCTGCTCCTGGTAGCTTTTGACGCTCTGCTGCTCCTGGAAGTTTTTTAAGCTCTGGTGCTCCTGGAAGCTCCTTACACACTGCTGATCCTGGCAGCCTCACACTCCCTTCTCCTGCTGTGTCTGGCAGCTCCTCACGCTCCACTCCTCCTGCTGCTCATGGCAACTTCTCACGCTCTGCTGCTCCCAGCATTTCTTCACACTCTGCTGGTCCTGGCAGCCACATGGCAGCCTCATTTCTTCTGCCTCATGGCAGCCTCACTCCTTCTTCCGCTCCTAGTGGCCTCACTCTTCTTATTCCCCCTGCTTCTCCTGGCAGCCTCATGGCAGCCTCAATTCTCTTGCTGCTCCTGGCAACCTCATGGCAGCCTCAATTCTCTTGCTGCTCCTAGCAGCCTCGTGGCAGTCTCACTTCTCTTGCTGCTTCTGGCAACCTCAGTGCAGCCTCACTTCTCCTGCCTCATGGCAGCCTCACTCCTCCTTCCGCTCCTAGTGGCCTCACTCTTCTTATTCCTCCTGCTTCTCCTGGCAGCCTCATGGCAGCGTCACTTCCCTTGCCTCAGGGCAGCCTTACTCTTCCTTCTGCTTCTGGCAGCCTCAATTCTCTTGCTGCTCCTGGCAACCTCATGGTAGCCTCACTTCTCTTGCTGCTCCTGGCAACATTGTGACAGCCTCACTTCTCTTGCTGCTCCTGGCAGCCTCGTGGCAGACTCACTTCTCTTGCTGCTTCTGGCAACCTCATGGCAGCCTCACTTCTCCTGCCTCATGGCAGCCTCACTCCTCCTTCCGCTCCTAGTGGCCTCACTCTTCTTATTCCTCCTGCTTCTCATGGCAGCCTCATGGCAGCGTCACTCTCTTGCCTCAGGGCAGCCTTACTCTTCCTTCTGCTTCTGGCAGCCTCAATTCTCTTGTTGCCCCTGGCAACCTCATGGTAGCCTCAATTCTCTTGCTGCTCTTGGCAGCCTCATGGCAGCCTCACCTCTTGCTTCTCCTGGCAGCCTCACTTCAATTGCTGCTCCTGGCAGCCTCACTTCTTGGTGGCATCACTGCTCCTGCTGCTCCTTTGCAGCATCACTGCTCCACCTTCTGCTGCTCTTTCTGCTGTTCCTGGTAGCCTCATGCTTCACTCCTTCTGCTGCTCCTGGCAGCCTCATGGCAGCCTCACTTCTCTTGCTGCTACTGGCAGCCTCATTTCTCTTGCTGCTCCTGGCAGCCTCACTTCTCGTGCTGCTCCTGGCAGCCTCATGGCAGCCTCACAACCCTTGCTGCTCCTGGCAGCCTCACTTCCCTTGCTGCTCCTGGCAGCCTCATTTCTCTTGCTGTACCTGGCAGCCTCATGGCAGCCTCACTTCTCCTGCCTCATGGCAGCCTTACTCCTGTTGTTCCTCCTGCTGCTTCCAGCTGCCTCATGGTGACCCCACTCTTCCTGCTGCCCCCAGGCAACCCTATTGCCCCCCCCCCCCCTTGGGCAGCTTCACAGCTTCTCCTATTGCCCCCCAGCAGTCTAACTGCTGCTCCTTGCAGTCTCAAACTACTCCCCCTTGCTGCTGCTCCTGGTAGCTTCTCATGCTCTGCTGCTCCAGGCAGTTGTCAAGCTCTGCTGCTCAACACACTGCTGATCCTGGTAGCCTCACACTCCCTTCTCCTGCTGTGCCTGACAGCTCCTCACGCTCCGCTCCTCCTGCTGATCATGGCAACTCCTCACGCTCTGTTGCTCCCAGCAGTTCTTCATGCTCTGCTGGTCCTGGCAGCCTCATTTCTCCTGTCTCATGGCAGCCTCACTCCTCCTTCTGCTCCTGGCAGTCTCACAGCAGCCTCCCTCCTCCTGCCAGTCCTAGTGGCCTCACTCCTCTTATTCCTCCTGCTGCATCTGGCAGCCTCATGGCGACCTCACTCTTATTGCTGCCCCCAGGTGCTCCCACTACTCCTCCAGTTGCTCCCCCCCCCTCCTACAGCCCCCCGGCAGCCTTTCTGCTGCTTCTGGCAGTTTCCTACTGCTCCCTCTGCTGCTCCTGGCAGCCTCCTCCTGCCGGTCTCACTGCAGTTCCTGGCAGGCTCCTGCTGCTCCTCCTGCCACTCCTCCTGGCAGTCTCGCTGCTCCTCTGTATCCCCTCCTCCTGCTGATTCTGGCAGCCTCCTCCTGCTGCTCTTGGAAGCATCCTCCAGCTGCTCACATTCTGCTGCTCCTGGCAGCTCCTTACGCTCTGCTGCTCCTTGCAGTCTCACGCTCCCCTCTCTGCTGCTCCTGGCAGCCTCACTGCTCCTCCTCCTGCCCGTCAGATCCACTCCTCCTGCTGCTCCTGGGGGCCTTACCTTCCGCTCCTCCTGCTGCTCCTCCTACTACTTCTGGCAGTCTCTAGCTGCTCCTGGCAGCCCTACTGCTCCTCATTCTCTGCTCCTCCTGCTGATCCTTGCAGCTCCTCTCGCTCTTCTCCTCCTGCTGCTCCTCTGCTCTTGCTTCTCCTGGCAACTCCCTACGCAATGCTGTGCCTCCTGCTGGCCTCACACTCCCCTCTCCTGCTGCTCCTTGCAGCTCTTCGCACTCCACTCTGCTGGCAGCTCCTCATGCTCCGCTCCTACTACTGCTCCTGGCAGCCTCACTGCTCCTCCTCCTGCCCGTCAGATCCACTCCTCCTGCTGCTCCTGACATCCTTACCCTCCGCGGCTCCTCCTACTACTCTTGGTGGCCTCACTGCTCTGCTCCTTCTGCTGCTCCAGGCGGCCTCACTGCTCCGCTCCTCCTGCTGCTCCTGGTTGCCTCACTGCTCCGATCCTCCTGGTTGCCTCACTGCTCTGATCCTCCTGGTGGCTTTACTGCTCTGATCCTCTTGGTGGCCTCACAGCTCCTGCTGCTCCTGGCAGCCCCTCACGCTCCACTCCTCCTGCTGCTCCTGGCGGCATCACTGCTCCGCTGCTCCTAGCGGCCTTGCTGCTCCTGGCAGCTCCTCATGATCCGCTCCTCCTCCTGCCTCTTCCGACAGCCCCTCATGTTTTGCCTCCCCCAGCGGCCTCTCCTGCTCTGCCTCTCCTGGTGGCCCCTCACTCTCTGCATCCACCGGCGTCCCCTCACGCTCTGCCACCTCCGATGGCTATTCATGTTCTGCCACCCTTGCAGCCTCCTGCTGCTCCCGACAGCCTCGCCACTCCTGGGCTCCGTTCTAGCTATATCTTCTGAAGGGCATTGCTGTTCTGTCCCTCTTAGCAGTGATAAGGTGCTTATGCTTATCTCCTAGGTAGTTTGCTTTTTTGACCCTTAAACCTATCTGCTCTGCCTGAATCCTGAGCCACGTTATACCATACCACTCGCATTCTGTGACATGTCATACCATACACCTCACATGCCATGCCACATCATACTTTACCATACCCCTCTCATGCCAAGCTACAGCATACCCTACCATACCCCTTGCATACTGAGCCACGTCATACCCTACCGTAACCATAGCAGGCTAAGCCATGCCATGTCATACCCTACTGTACCCCTTGCATGCCATTCCATATCATTCCCCTTGCAAGCAAAGACACCATAACATTCCCTTCAGCAGACAAGCTATATCATGGCATAATGTACTTTCACATGCTAAGCTTTGCCATACCAGTACGTTCCCCTTATATCCTGAGCCGTGCAATACAATAATGCCCCCCTCGCATCCCGAGCCACGTCATTCTAGAAACGCCTCCCTTAAACTCAGTGCCATTCTATATCACTACGTTCCCATCACATGCAAAACCATATAATACCATACGCCATGCACGCAGAGTAATATCATACCATGAAGTACTCCTTGCATGCCAAGCCTTATCATACCATAACTTACCACTTGCATGCCAAGCTTTGCCATACTTTAACTTTCCCCTGGAATACCAAATCTTACCATACTATAAACGTACCCCTTGCATGCCGAGCCATGTTGCATTGTCCCCCTTGCAGCTCGAGGGGCCGCCGGGAGCGGCAGAGCTTTGACCGCCATAGCCTACCAATGAAATCAGCAAGCATTCAGTGTTTCCCAACCAAATTATCTCCTACTACTATGTACTTTTTGGCCTCTAATCAGGCTAGGACGATGTAGCTAAAAATGCCATACCTCAAGCTACTATCACTAGAGAGAAAGCCTACAATTAAAAGGTTAAAAAGTAACCTGGAGTTGTGGGAGGGGCTGGAACTCCCCCTCACCCTATAAATACCTCCTACCCTAATGTAACCCCCAGCTGGCGCCAATCTACCCACCCACATCACCCTTCTGTCTAGCTTCATTTTACTCTCCCTAGCCCTCTAATCAGGCTATGATGACGTAGCTAAAAATGCCATACCTCAAGCTCCTATCACTAGAGAGATAGCCCTGACTTCAATTGTAATGAATGGATTGAGAAGAGAAGACAGTTGAAGTTTGTTACATGATTGTTGATCAGATGTGATTGTTGATCTCCCTGTGAAGGGCACAAGTGAGATAAAAGAGGTTGCTCTCCAAGTGGGTTATCATGTCCATAGAGCTAACCTATTAAGTTTAGTTGATTCTCTGATTGAGCTCCTCTATTTTGTTTTTTGTTTAATCCAATGACACTTAGGGATCAATCTCCCTAAGGGTGATAGGGGACTCTAGAAGTCGATCCCTTGCTCACTGTGCCTTAGTGAGTTATCAGCTACACCTCAGTGACGAGGCCCAATGAAGGCTGAAACATACATCTTGGGTTTGTTGCTTCTCCTGTTCAGTATAGAATTGCCTAGTATTTTAGGGATGGATCACTCTATTGGATGAGCCCAGACTGATATACTACAGGATATTTCTCCCTGTGACGTGCACAAGTGAGCTAAAAGTGGCTACTCTCAGAGTGGGTTATAATGTCAATAGAACTAGTTTGTTCTATAAAAAAAGCACTTCCATTTGGTTTTTTTTAAACAATTGCTCTATCAATTTGGAGGCTAAAGTGAGGAAAGATATTAGGCAATGTAGGGAGAGATTGGAACATTAAATGTCTTCTTCTGAATTGCAGTTATTGGTGGATGTGAAACAGTAGGTTGCGCAAGCACTGATAATAGCAGGAGATGATTTGAATCACTATTCAAAAACATTGTGGTGGGAAATGGTCAAATGACCAGCTATGTGGTGGAACGGCAACTATGGTGGTTTTAAGAGTGCATGAATATAGAGGTAGAGTCATCATTGTATGCAGTGGGGTAATCTCCTATTAGATAGCT
Organism: Discoglossus pictus; assembly: GCA_027410445.1. Taxonomy (NCBI): domain Eukaryota; kingdom Metazoa; phylum Chordata; class Amphibia; order Anura; family Alytidae; genus Discoglossus; species Discoglossus pictus. The sequence continues at coordinate 63,759,596 of CM050170.1, forward strand.
TTTATTTTATTATTAAAGTGATAAAGATCTTGAACTTTTATGTTTGTAGTTGAGGGTGTACATAAGAACACTGGAAGAGGAGTTAAAAGTGGAGAAGAGATTCTTAGTTTGGGTCCGATCACACCATGAATAAAATCCATATCATGAAAACTAAACAAATAGACTATAATCATAAAATCATGCAAAACAAGGATACTCTGGAAAATAAAATAGTGGAGTTTTTTAATATCAACAATAACTCTGTTGATTCTAAATCAATCATTTGAAACTCCCATATTGCGTATATAAGAGGATTACTTACCTCTTGGGCAATACATGAGAGGAAGAAGTGAGGAACACCATTAAGGAGTCTATATTAATTTAAATGAGATAGAAAGGACGATTAAGCAAGCCCTGGATAAAGATTGTGGTTCAGAAATAAATATAATTCAAAATAAAATTATGCAAAAACAAAAAGATAAAAGAATTTGGCTTACTAAGCAAAAAAGCTACCATCTGGGAAATAAGGTAGGGAAATTATTGGCTAATAAGATAAAGAAAAGAAATGTTTATAAAAGTATAACTAAATTAAAAGATCAAGATGGGAGAGAATGTGTTAAGCTAAAAAGAAATTGGTGATATATTTTTTTAAATTCTATAGAGGTTTTTTATAATCTGGAAGAAAATACAACAGTTATAAAACCTACTGCGTTACAAATTAAACAATTTTTGGCTAATTTTTAACGCAGTAGGTTTTATAACTTCCAAAAATTAAGTAAGAACAATGTGAAATATTAGAGAGAGAGATAAAAACAAAAGAATTAGAAGCCATAACTACACGCAAACTCAAAAAATTCTCAGGACTGCATGGTTTTCCAAACCTATACTACAAATTGTTCTCTTCTGTTTTAAGTAATCATTTAAAAGATACATTTAATGAAATAAAATGTTCTGGCAAAGCACCATTAGAAATGCTAGAATCTGCCATCATTACGCTCCCCACAATAGGTAAAGATGACTTAAATTATAATAACTACTGCCCAATTTTGTTACTCAACACAGATATAAAAGTTTATGCAAAAGTACTGGCAGCAAGACTGAATCATCTGTTGTTAGAACTAATTGATGCGGACAAAACAGATTTTATTAAAACTAGGAAACGCACAGATAATGGGAGAAAATTGCTGAACTTAATAGCATATGCTAAAAATAGGAAAAACCCAACGCTTACCCTGTCTCTGGATGCCGAAAAGGCATTCGATAGGTTAAACTGGGATTTCATTAATCTTGTGTTCAGTGAGTTTGGACTTGGGTATTTTGCTACGCAGGCAATTAAAGACTTGTAAACAAAAACACTTTTTAACTTATGTATTAGGTTCTGGCTATAAATCAGATACCTTTAGAATAAAAAATGGTACCAGACAGGGCTGCCCCCTCTCTCCTCTGGTTTTTGCATTGGTCATAGAACCATTAGCAATATTGATAAGAAATACTGAGCAAATTGAAGGTTTAGAGACCAGAAATACGATTAATAAAGTAACCATGTTGGCAGAAGATGTTGTGGTGACCATTGCTAATCCACTTAAATCTCTGAAATATTTATTTGAATGTATAACTTAATGCAGTAAAATGTCTTATTACAAATTAAACTTGTAAAAAACAGAGATATTATCAATTAATATAGATTTCGAAAACAAGATCTTATCTCAGAGAGAATTATCCTTTTAATTGGCAACAAAACGGATTTAACCACCTTGGTATAGAAATATCCTCCAATTTTTACCTATTAATTAGACAAAATCATGATAAAGTATACACACAAATTGGGGATATACTGAAAGATTGGTCTAAATTAAATTTGTCATGGTCTGGTAGAATATCTACCCAAAATTACCTAATTACTTAGAAGCATTCCTTTGGGAATCCCTCAAAAGATATTGTTAACATTCCAAACTCTAATAAATGATTTTATGAATAACAACAAAAAAACAAAGGTTAAAATTGGATATACTACAAAGAAACTTTAAGAAAGGTGATTTAGCAGTTCCAAATATGGAATATGCTCAAGCTGCACAAATGTTATCTGGTGTAAAACCAAAGACACGATAAAACATAACATCATTGAAAAACATTGTACAGAATATTGAAAACTAGATTACTGTATATACTCGAGTATAAGCCGACCCGAGTATAAGACGAGGCACCTATTTTACCACAAAATACTGGGAAAAATTAGTGGCTCGAGTATAAACCGAGGGTGGGAAATGTGCTGCCCCCTGTGTCCCTCTTGTGCCCTCTGTGTCCGGGACGAGAAGCTGCAGATGGAGGTAAGTGAGGGGAAAGGGAGAGGGGGAGGTTTTTAGAGGGATAAAGTGAGGAGGGGGGTTTAGAATGAGGAGGGGGGTTTAGAATGAGGAGGGGGGGTTAAGGATGAGGAGGGGGAGGGAAAGAGACACGGGGGCTTAGAGAGACACAGGGGTAGAGAGACACGGGGGGGTAGAGAGACACAGGGGGGGTTAGATAGACACAGGGGGTTTAGAGAGACACGAGGGGGTTAGAGAGACACGGGGGGTTAGAGAGACACGGAGGGGGCCCTTTTTAGCTTTAAAAAAAGGGCTGAAAAACTCGGCTTATACTCGAGTATATACGGTACTTAATCTGGAGTAAAGATAAAGATAAAAAGGATGTAAACATACCTTCCTGAGTAATACATTTTCTGGTTAAAACATGGTTCAAATATGATATTAAATGGGGTTTAATGAGGTTTCTCTCTCCGCTATTGCCTATAATAACCCTAAATGAAGGACCTTTTAAATTCTGTAAAATTAACTGGGAGAGATGGAACCTAAAGAGGTTAGCAGATTTTTTCTCAAATGGAAAAATTTAAAATCTTTACAGAGAAAATGGTCTCCCAGGAGAAGAATTGCTGGAATATAATGCTTTATTCACAGTTTTATCTAATAATGAGTATAAACAATGAATAATTTGAAATAGAAATTATAAAGGAAGGAAGGAATAACACAATAACACAACAATTACACTTTAAGAGACATGAAAGAAGTAAAAAAACAATAAAAATTATTAAATTGGAGCAAGAATTGGGAAAGCAATGGAGCCACACTTCATGGTATAAAGCTTTTGAGGTGACCGCCAATACTCTAAAACGTGTTAACTTAAAAGAAAAAGAAACGTATTTTAAAGGTATTTAAAGATAGCTTAGTACCAAGCCAAATCTCCAAATTTAGTAAAGGAAAAGTATATAGAGCTTTGCTGGAGATGTGAATCTGAAATAGGTTCTTTTGAACACATATGGTGAAAATGTAAAATTGTGCATTGTTTTTGTATAGATAATATGAAAAGGATTGTAAAGTGTGACATTGATTTTACACCTGAATTTGTTTCCAGATGATATGGGTTGTAAAGTTAAACACATATTAGTTCACATCTTATCAACCATGAAATGGCTGATCGCTTTAAATTGTAAAAAAAAAAATCTTCCCAAGTGGGGATAACTAAAGGATATAGAGCCACATTCAATTGAGGATCGTAAGCTCAAAAAAGTAGGATTTACATTTGTGGGCCTGCTGCGGGCCCGATTTAAGGTGCTATTCAATTGACCGGGTCCGCAAGTTATGGCCCGATTGCAAAAATCGGAAGCCATGCCATCGGACGTAGCATTTCCGGGCTTGAACAGCAAGGCCGTAACTCCCGCGATAGAAACAGCTAATGAAAACAGATAGTTATCATGACATCAATGAAATTCAACCTCCAGGCTCATAGGACATTGAAGCCCATAGGACTTTGAAAAATGGAGGTTGAAACCTTGCTGCAGGGTCCCCATTGGGACCCCCGCAGGGTCCCCACATAAACCCCATGATGAAGGGGTCCCAATCGGGACCCCTGCAGCATCTACAAAATCACATTTTCTGCCGAGGGTCATTGCAACTACAATTACAATTAACCCCATCACTCATGGGGTTCTATACAGACTCCCAAGAGCCCCTAATTAACACCATCAGTCCCATAAGGGTCTATACAGACCCTTACAGGACAATAATTAACCCTCATATTAATGCTATAAGTGCCATGAGGGTTTTACAGGACCCTCATTACACTAAGTCTAAGCACTACCTTACACTACACTATTAGCCACACTAATAAACTAATACATCTAAATAAATCCCCTCTAACTAATTAACCCCCACTCTAAATATTTAACCCCCTCTAACTAATTTATCCTATTTAACCCTCACTATACCTTTTAACCCTAACTGGACCTAGTTAACCGTAACTGGACCTAGTTAAACCTAAATGGACCTAGCTCACCACAACTGTATCCAGTAAACCCCTATCCTATTACTCCACGCACTACCCTATTAACCCCTACACACCCCTACACTGGCTCGTACTCTGCACTCATAGGGTAGGGTAGGGTAATGTATCTCCTACATTACCCTACCCTATTAACCCGCTATTATGTCATACACTACCCTATCGTACCCTATTAACCCCCTAATAACCCCTACACTACCCTATCCTACCATATTAACACCCCTAACCCTAATTAATTTCCTAATCACCCACTAAATACAGAAAATAAAAAAACACTAGTACAGAAAATAAAAAAGTGCTAATTACATAAAGATAAAAAAGCACTACAGAAAATAATAAAATACTTACACAGAAAATAAAAAAAAAGACTTACACAGAAAATAAAAAAAACACTATTAAAATAAAAAAGACTTACAACCTGTAAAAGATAAAGGGTTAATGAGTTAAAGAAAGGGTTAGTAATTAACCCTTTCCTTCCAACAGCTTTTAAGTTTTTATTTTTTATTTTTATAGTGGTGTTTTTTTATGTGTAATTATTTTTTATTTTATGTGTAATTTTATTTTATTTTCTGTAGTGCTTTTTTTATTCTCTGTAATTAATGCAGTTAATGTGTTTTGTTGTAATTAGGGGTGTTTTGTTGTAATGGTGTGTTAGGGATTTTATTAGGGGGCTAGATAGGTAGTGTAGGGGTCAATAGGGTATGGATTTACTAGGTCCAGTTAGAGTTTAACTGGGTCTAGATAGGTTAAGTGGTTAGTGATAGGGTTAATTAGGTATGGCAAGGGTTAAATTGGGTTAATTACTTAGAGGAGGTTAATTACTTAGAGGGGGATAATTACTTAGAGGGGTTTAATTAGTTAGAGGGGGTTAAGTTAGATTTATTAGTTTATTGGGGTGGCTAATAGTGTAGTGTAGGGTAGTGCTTAGACTTAGTGTTATGAGGGTCCTGGAGGACCCTCAAAGGACTTATAGTGTTAATGTGAGGGTTAATTATTGTCCCCATAAGGGTCTTTATAGACCCTTATGGGACTTATAGGGTTCATGGGGGTCTGTATAGAGCCCCATGAGTGATGGGGTTAATTAGAGGCTCATAGGGGTCTGTATAGAGCCAAATCAGTGATGGGGTTAACTAGAATTGTAACGCATTTGTAAATGCTGCAGGGGTCCCAATAGGGGGGTTAATGTTATGGGCCACGGGGGTACTTACAGTACCCTCGGGGCATGGGGTTAACTATTTGTGTGCTCCAGGCCCTTTAAGGATCTGCAGCGGGAAGTTTACATTTTTAAAAGCTGCAGAGGTCCTGATGGGGATCTCTGCAGCAAGGGGTAAATGTGGGGACACTGTGGGGGTCCTAATTGGCACCCCTGCATCATGGGTGTTTAATTTAGGGGTGGGGGGTAGCAGCAGTGCGGACAATTAAGAGGATCATACGTAAGGGCTTTTCAAGCCCTTGGGAGACATCCTTGGTACCATTAACTTGTGGTTAGATTTTTGCAGCATTGACAGAGTGGTTAGGAAGAGGGAATCAGAGCAATTACAGCCATGAAAGATCAAAGGCTTGGAGGGAAGTAACTTGACAAAGCAGCAATTTGACAAATCTCTATACATCACAGCTTGGAAACCGTAACTCAATCGAAGCCCGCAAATGGAAGGCAATTGAATAGCAAAGTAACTTGTGACGTCTACTTGCGAGCCCAGATCTCCAAAATAGAGCAATGGAAGGAGGCTCTCAGTGTCTAGAAGTACTTATCGAAAAAAGATTTCATTGAATTTAACCTGAATACACAACTGAAACTAATATCGCCTGGTAAATGTGGCATGACTACATATAAACACTTAACTAACTTATGGCTCGCTTCTTCATTCTGTACTCAGTGGATTTAAAGATTGATATGTATTGACAGAAAGTCAGTATGTATGTTTATGTTTTGTATTATTTTATATATGTATTTGTGAGTTTTATGTAAATAAAAAAAATAAAAAAAGATCTTGAACTTTTATGTTTGTAGTTGAGTGAGTACATAAGAACAATGGAAGATGAGTTAAAAGTACAGAAGAGATTCTTGGGTTTGGTTGGCTAATTTTCCATAATAATTGCTAAGTTTAAGTATGGATATAGATATGAAACACTTTCAATGACTGATTTGGATTACGTTCAATTAGATGTTCAATTAAATCATTCAAAGTAAATGTATAGTTCTCCATAAATTTATGGCTGATGAGGGAATCTATAGTTGGTTTTAGACTAGACCCTCCAATATTTTTTTCTAGTTTTCTTTACCATTATAGAACCTAAGTAATGTAATTATTCAAATTTTTAGTTTTTTTAATCACATTTAATAGTTGTCGAAATGCGAGTCGACGTCACGTGAAGTGAGGGGCCACATTTGCGGAAGGTGGAGGCTCCAATGTCAGCTACAATGAGCCGAAGGCTCATTGCAGACTGCATTTGCGGAGGGGGAGGCTCTACGGCACCTCACTCGCGGTTAAAAACAACCCAGAGAAGAGGGACTTTGAAAAAAAACAACCACGCCGCAGGACTTAGAAAAAAAAACAATAACGCGCAATGAGGAAATACGACCTTAGACAAAAAATTACTAAGGTTGCAAAAATACGAAAATTATCAGCCAAAACGCGGACATCCACAAACAACAAACACTTCAAAATACAAAAAAAAAAATTACACACAGCATGGGGGGAAAACCATGACATCTGCCAGTGGGGTTGCCCCCGAATTAAAGTCGAATTTAAGGAGTTTTGGAACTTGAAAATCGGCTAAGCAAGAAAAAAAATTGCGGGCGAAAAAAATTTAAACAAGGCTACACGACCCAAAGCGCGCACATAACAGCCAGGCACGTACAACTTTTTCCAGGGACGTACGAGGTACAAAAATGGAAAATTACGAGGTCGCAAAAATACAGACTTAACTGCCGAACCGCACACAACAAAAAACATGAAAACACACACAAAATAAAAAAACATTACACGCAGCAAGGGGGGACAGTCAGGACATCTGCGAGTGAGGTTACACACGAATTTAAGTCCAATTTCAAGAGTTTAGCCACACAAAAATCCCCTAAGCAAGAGAAAAAATGGCTGCCGAAACAAACGAAAACGAGTCTACACGACCCCAAAACCCACAAAACACCGCCAGGCACATACGACTTTTACACAGCCACGTACGAGGTACAAAATACACTATTAGGAAGGATGCACAATCATCCACACCCGCATACCACATACACAATCACCGACCATTTTACAACACTAACTTACAAAATGCGGAACTACACAGCTAAACAAACGGCTTCCCCTCGCGCACGCAGCCTATTTACACTACACACTGCACACATTGCTGACAATTACACCTCAGTTTACCAAGAGTGCAAATCTACATAGTATGCTGCAGGAACATTAAAACAGATTGGCAGCTCTTCAGCACATTCCTTGCTGCATATATTAATTAAAAATAGGTACAGTATATTAGTTTATCATTTTAATAATTAATTAATTATCATTAAAAAAATACATATACAGAAAAAACAAACCACCACACGACAGGATCGCAATAAACGCCAAAGGCGTTTAGCACGCGCCTCACAAGGAGCGCCAAGGGTGCTCAGGGAACAAAAGTACACCAGGGGAGAGACTCGCAATGAGCGCCAAAAGGAGATCAGCGCGGACCTTACTATGAGCACCAAAGCGGCTCTGATAATAAAAAATACACCAACCGAGAGGCTCACAATGAGCGCCAAAGGTATTCAGACGACCAAAACACTTACTCTCTGTGGCAAACAGCATTACATGCCTTACAATTTTATTGCCATCATTTTTTGACGGTCAAGTCGCTAGTTCTTTATATAACGTATATACATCTGTTTACCCAGGAACATTGGCAGGGACAAGCAATAGGGTAATTATGCATTCAAAGCAGTTTATTCTGCTGCAGAATCATTAAATTAAAATAAGAATCACATTGCTAGTATTATTTAATAATCTCCAATATAATACAGTAATTATTTCCATGCTGCTTTAAGCAATATTTTTGTATAATTTCAGTTGCCGCCTCAGTGCTGACTTTCCATCTTTATTTTTCAAGCTATAAATCAGGGACAATAACCGTGTCAAAGAGAGCAAAACGTTTGTTAGACTCCAAGCTGTCTATAGAAATTGGTCTCATGCATTGGCAGATAAGAGTCATGAACGTGAGGTGTGAGAGGAAAGACAGATGAAGAGCTGAATCTATCAGTCATGATGAATCGATGAAAAGATGAATCGATGAACATGAGTTTGAGGGGACTAAGAGGGGCAGTGGCTGACAGATGTGTCTGGTGTATTGTGGCCCATTAGGTCATGAAGAGTTGGACATGATTGAACAAGAACAAAATTACTTGTTATGATCAATACCAGAAATCAGCATATTAACACAAAACAGGAATAAGGATCTCTCAAAGTTTACAACAAACTCAACATTTTAGAACTGTGATTGATCTCTTTTAAAAGAGTCCTCAATATATCCATAGACTGTTTTACATCACATATATAGTTGTCATAATTGCGGGGTTGTTGGTAACACAATGCTAAATATTGCAAGGGTAGTGCAGCAGTTTAAAGCTTAACCAACAACCCAGACGGGGGCTGCAATGAGTGCCTTGGGAGCTCATTGCAGGGCTCACATCACCTCATTGGAGAGGGGGAAGAGAGACACAGGGGAGGGAGAGCAGGGGGCAGAGAGACACAGGGGAGGGAGAGGGGGAGGGTCACAGGGGAGGGAGAGGAGGGGCAGAGAGACACAGGAGAGACACAGGGGGTAGAGACACACTGGAGGGAGAGGGGGGAAGAGAGACACAGGGGAGGAAGAGGGGGGAAGAGAGACCCAGGGGAGGGAGAGGAGGGGGAAGAGAGACACAGGGAATGAGAATAAGGGGGAGAGAGTCAAGGGGAGGGAGAGAAGGGAGAAGAGACACAGGGGAGGGAGAGGGGGAAGAGACACAAGGGAGGGAGAGTGGGGGAAAGAGACTCATGGGAGGGAGAGGGGAGAGACACAGGGGAGGAAGAGGGGGTGGGGGGGGAGAGGCTCGCAATGAGTGCCTCCCATCAAGGAAAGGGGGGAGAGGTAGAGGGGGGAGAGGCTCACAATGAACACCAAAGGCGCTCATTGTGAGCCCTGTGATGAGCGCCAAAGGCGCTCATCCCAAGGCCAGTAGAGTAGAGGGGGGAGAGGCTCTCAATGAGCGCCGCCCATCTAGTAGAGGGGGGGGGAGAGGCTCACAATGAGCCCGAAGGCGATCCTTGCGAGGCCCGTGATGAGCGCTAAAGGAGCTAATCGCGAGGCCAGTAAAGTAGAGGAGAGGAGAGCCTCGCAATGTGTGGCAAACACCATTGCCAGGCTTCAAATTTTATTGCCGGCAATTTTGACGGGCAAGTCGCTAATTATAAATAATGTGGGTATTTGAACTATGCAATAATTGACTGTTGTAAGTGTGGCCATGAAAGTCTATTCAAAGATAGGTATGAATTGTATGGCTGGCTGATGACTTTATGTGAAGAAAACATTGTCACAAAAATCTGAACTTTCTATTTGAATCAATATATTATACATTTTCCATAGCACTCTATTCACTATTATTATTTGGATGGAATACTAAACCAACAACTATCAGCACAAACAAACAGTTCCAGCTTATTCTGAAAAAAAGATCTATTGTGATATGAATTGAAAGGAGTGGAAAAACCATAATACCTAACTGATAGATGACATCATAAACATCAGTAAAATCACAATAAATTATATAAAAACATATGTAGACTTACATTCAAGACTTGCTTACTGCACACACAGAGCCTGTTCACTCTGATTCCCCAGACAAGTAATACTACAAAGCCCAGTCAGGCATTTCAATAAGACCCTCATACGGTTTGAAACACATTGGGTCACTTTGATGGTACATAGCAGATGCACCCTGACCCTGTCACCCTGTCCAAGTTACAGATTGTAGTATACACCTGAACTCCCCATATCCAACTGAGAGTCTGGGTATTCTATACCTACCTGTGGCCCAATTCTTCTAGTGATATAAGCTACTTAGACTAAATATCTACTTCATACCAGGGGCGGCTGATGCATAGGGGCAATGGGGAAACCGCCATGCCAAAATTTTATTTCTGACTTAATTGTGTAATTTATTATATTCATTAATAATCAAAAACAATGCTGCTGTCACTTTAAATTATTATTCCTTGCCTTCCTTTCCCCCCTCCCTGCTATTGCAGCTACAGCAAGTGCTCCAGAGTTGGGCAAGACAGTATTTTCAACTTGTTTTTTTTAATTCTCAAGTGTACCGTGCTGTGATCTATAGCATTGAGCCTGTCTGCCAGCCTGCAGCATCACCCAATCAGAAAGAATGGGAGGTGCTGCAGCTGTTGAATCCTGCGGGAACGTTCCCTCTGGCCGTCTCCAGCAAATAGGGTATGATATCGTACCTCATGGTTGCTGGAAGATACTGTATAGTTCTCCCTAACAGTTCAACTCCAGTGCGCATGCGTGGGAGCTGAGCGGGAGTTTGGAGCTGCAGACTTCTCCAGATCTCCTGCCTCCAGGCCAGAACCCGGATCTCCTGCCTGGAGCCCCCAAGCCAGAAAACCGATTTTCTGCCTGCAGGCCCCACAACATAAACTGGATGCCCTGCCTGTAGGCTCCCGCAGAATCCTGGATACCCTGTCTGGAGGCCCCAGCAGAATTCCAGATCCACTCCCTGTAGGCCTCTGCAGGATCCTGGATCCCCTGCCTAGTGGCCCCTGCAAGATCCCAAATCCTCTGCCTGGAGGTCCCCGCAGAATCCCCTGGACACCAGCAGCAGTCCCTCTGAGTAGGACACTGGCAGCAGTGAGCCCCTTGCAGCAGCAGGCCATCTCCACAGGCAAATCCAGAAAGGGAGAGGAGAAAGAAAGGGGGATAGGGAGAGAAAGAGGGAGAGTAAGGGATGGAGGAGAGAAAGGGGAGGGAGCGAGAGAAGGGGAGAGGGAGAAGGGGAGAGATTGAAAGAGGGAGGGAGAAAGGGAGAGGGAAAGAGAAAGGTAGAGAGAAAGGGGGAAAGGGAGAGAAGGGCGAGAGGGGGAGAGGGGAGAGAAAGGGAGAGGCTGGGAGAGGAAGAAAGGGAGAGATAGAGAGATAGAGAGAGGGAGAGAGAAAGTGAGAGGGAGAGAAAAAAAGAGAGAAAGGGAGAGATAGAGAGAAGGAGAGAGAAAGTGAGAGGGAGAGAGAAAAATAGAGACAGTGAGATAGAAAGGGAGAAAAAAGGAGAAGAAGAGAGAAAGGTGGAGGAGAGAGAAAGGGGGAGAGGGAGAGAGGGGGAACAGAGAGAGAGAGAGGGAGACAGGGAGAGGGAGAGAGAGAGAGAGAAAGAGATAGGGAGATGAATAGGGGAGATATATATATATATATGTAGAAGGATAGATAGATAGATAGATAGATTGAGGAAAGGAATAGAGAGAGGGATAGGGAGACACAGAAAGAGGGGGAGGGAGAGGGTTAGAGAGAGGGATTGATAGAGAAGGAGAGAGATAGAGAGAGTTAGGCAGAGATAGAGGTGGAGAGAGGGAGACAGGGATAGAGAGAGAGAGGGGGATGGAGAGAAAGTGGGGTGGAGAGAGAGGGATGGGGAGAAGGGGAGAGAAGGATAGAGAGAGAGGGGGAATGATCCTATCTCTCTTCCCCTCTCTCTCTTCCACTGAACAAAAACAAATCCATCAATCTTTTCAGTATCACTAAAAACAGTATAAATACCCTTTGGGAGGAACTGAAGATTGGGAATAAACATGGTTTGAGTCTTAACATCCAACTCAATGAATAACTTCCGGTGGATCCATTTGGAGATCAAGGTATAGAGTATTTTGTTGGACAACCTCTGCAATGAATAATATATTTTCTCTTCATTATTCCCCTGTTGTTTTCAGAAGATGTTATTAATTAGATAAGTTTGAAATGCATCTAAAGCTAACTATGTTGATGAGAAGTATGTCTGTTCAATATACTCTTACTATAAAAATCCTTTATACAGATATACTTTTATAGTATAGATCTCACTGCTATTACTCCATACTCCTGGGAGTACAAATTCTCAATTTTATGTTTTTATAGACTACTTATGTACATCTGACCATATATGTATATAGACGTGTTGTATGTTTATATAAGGAGAAGCTGAGGAGTGAATAGCCTATAAATAGCCACATTAAATTGGGGCTACATTTTAAAATGTTGCTTGTATTTTAGAAAGTAGGACTTCCGGCTATTAAATTAGCCTCTTAAACTACCCCGCCGACGAATTGCGGGTTAAAAAAATGCCTACGAAACATGGAACGTGGCACCTCACAGCCCGCAACTTTTTGGATCCTTCAAGCTTGTAACCCCTACGTTCCAATCATGCTATTAAATTGTGAGCTAGGCTGTAACACGCAAATGGAGCCAAAGCCCAACGAGTGCTGGGGAGGACTCGCAAAGGAATAAACAGCCCTTATGTATCCTGCAGAAGCTGCAAGAGACCCCCAGTTCAGCCCCCAAACCTCCCTCCGGCCCTAAACCTGCCCTCTGCTCCCCAAATTACCCCTTTCTGCAGGAGTCCAGTGCCAGTTAACTAGTTAATCCCTGCTGCAGGGTTACTTCAAGTACCCCGGCGGGACCTAAAATTCACCCCCCTATGCTGGGGGTCCCCATCAGGATCCCCACAGTGTCCCTACATAAAACCTTGCTGCAGGGGGCCCGATCGGGACCCCTGCAGCAGTTAACTGGTTAAACCCTGCAGCAGGGGTGCTCCAAGTCCCCCCTTGTCACCTAAAATTAACTCCCCTATGCTTGGAACCCCCTCAGCATTTAAAATTAAAAATTCTTGTCTTGTGGGTCCTTGAATAATAATTTAACCCCTGCCGTGTGGGTGCTTTAAGCCCCAGCACCTAAAATTAAACCCATCACTCATGGGGGTCTATATATTAACCCCTACATTGACACAGTAAGTGCCATGAGGGTCCTCCAGGGCCCTCATGACACTAAATCTAGGCACTATCCTACACTACACTATTAGCCACCCCAATAAACTAATACATCTAAATTAACCCCCCTCTAACTAATTAACTCCCCCTCTAAGTAATGAACCCCCTCTAACTAATTAACCCCACTTTTAAGCAATTAATCCCCTCTAACTAATTAGCCCCCTCAAACTAATTAACCCTACTTAACCCTCACCATACCTAATTAATCCTATCACTAGCCACTTAACCCTATCAAGACTGGAGAAGAGGGAGGGCAGAATAGGCAGAGCAACAGACATGTTTTGGTGGTAGGGGACTCTATTATTAGGAAGGTAGACAGGGTAATTTGTCACCCAGATCCCAGCAATCGAACAGTTTGCTGTCTCCCGGGTGCTCGGGTTCGGCATGTTGTGGATCGGGTGGATAAATTATTGGGAGGGGCTGGTAATGAACCGGCGGTCTTGGTACACATTGGTACCAATGACAAAGTTAGTGGAAGATGGAGCGTCCTAAAGAATGATTTTAGAGAATTAGGGAATAAGCTTAAAGCAAGGACCTCCAAGGTAGTATTTTCTGAGATACTACCAGTGCCACGTGCTAGCCCAGGGAGGCAGAAGGAGCTTAGGGAGGTTAATGCGTGGCTAAAAAAGTGGTGCAGTGCAGAGGGTTTTGGGTTTTTAGAGCACTGGGCTGACTTCTCACTTGGGTACAATCTCTATAGCAGGGATGGATTGCACCTTAATGATGAGGGCGCTTTTGTGCTAGGGAATAGGATGGTAGAACGGCTGGGGGAGTTTTTAAACTTGTAGGTGGGGGGGAGGGACTATATAGAAGTATTGGGGTAAATAGGGTAGAGAGGGAAAGGGATGAATTATTTACCCATGGGGGAGGAGAAGGGGGGAGGGTTACAATAGAAAGTAGGGAGATATTAATAGGAGCCTCAAATACAGTGGCAGGCACTTCACATCAGCAGAGCCATAGCAACATAAAGTGTATGATTGCAAACGCAAGAAGTTTGCCTGGGAAAATGGATGAGCTAGAAATATTAGCAGTACAAGAAAAATGGGGCTTAATAGGCATTACGGAAACATGGTGGGATGAATCTCATGACTGGACTGTTAATCTGGATGGTTATAACCTATTTAGGAAAGATAGGGGAAATGGTAAAAGAGGAGGAGGGATCTGTCTTTATGTTAAGCCTGAATTTAAGCCTATAGTTAGAGAAGATATTTATGCTGGCACTAACGGCATCATTGAATCCTTGTGGGTTGAGCTAAATAGTGGAGGAGCTAATTCTAAATGCATATTGGTGGGAGTATGCTATAAACCCCCAAATATAGCTGAAAGTGAGGAAATACAATTATTGTTACAGATTGGAAATGCAGCTAAGCATGGGCAAGTTCTAATAATGGGAGACTTTAATTACCCTGATATAAACTGGATAAACGAGACCAGCAGCTCAGCTAAGGGGAGCAGGTTCTTGAGTACACTCAGGGATCATTATCTAGCCCAGGTAATACAAGAACCTACTAGAAATGGGGCCATCTTGGATTTAGTCATCACAAGTAATATTGATATAATATCAAATGTAAAAATAGGGGAACCCTTGGGGAACAGTGATCACAACACAGTCTCATTTGAGATTGAATACAAAAAACAGAGTTGTAAGGGGCCAACAAAAACTCTAAATTTTAAAAGGGCTAACTTTAATGGGCTACGGGCAGCAATACAACATATAGACTGGGACAAAGAACTTACAGGGAAGAATACTGAAAATAAATGGACAACATTCAAATCCTTACTAAATAAACATACTCATCAGCATGTACCATGTGGAAATAAAATGAATAGGAGTAAATCACATCCCATGTGGCTTAACAATGACTTAAAGGTCATGATGAGGAAAAAGAAATATGCATTTAAATTATACAAGAAGGAGGGAACAGAGGCAGCTTTATGTGACTATAAGGAAATCAACAAGGCTTGCAAAAGGGCTATTAGACTGGCTAAAATAGAAAATGAGAAGTCAGTTGCAATGGAAAGTAAGACTAACCCTAAAATATTTTATAAATATATTAATGTGAAGAAGGCCAGGAAGGAATCGATAGGACCATTACAATGTGACACAGGCCATCTGATAATTAGTGACCAGGAAAAGGCAGATGAGCTAAATAGGTTCTTTTCGTCGGTTTACACAAGGGAGGTACCAGTGGTTGGGACACTGCAACATAATGGGGCTACACTACCTTTACTAAATAATTGGTTAACGCAGGAAGAAATACAAAAGAGGTTGGAGAAAATAAATGTTAATAAAGCCCCAGGTCCTGATGGAATACATCCAAGGGTACTGAGGGAGCTGGGTTCTGTAATAGCCAAACCATTATATCTAATCTTTAAAGACTCTCTCACTACAGGGTCTCTACCAGATGACTGGAGAAAAGCAGAGGTGATACCTATATTTAAGAAGGGATCTAGAGCAAATCCGGGGAATTATAGACCAGTGAGCCTCACTTCTGTAGTTGGGAAGCTTTTAGAAGGGTTAATAAGGGACAGAATACAAGAATATGTCTATTTGAACAGGATCATAGGTAGCAGTCAACATGGATTTATGAAGGAAAGGTCATGTCAGACCAATCTAATTAGTTTTTATGAGGAGGTTAGTAGGAACTTGGATCAGGGCAACTCAGTGGATGTAGTCTTTTTAGAGTTTTCAAAGGCATTTGATACAGTGCCACATGGAAGACTAGTGAGCAAACTAAGGGATACAGGAATTGCAGTAAATATCTGCTCATGGATCGAGAGCTGGCTAAAAGACAGGAAGCAAAGGGTTGTTGTAAATGGAACATACTCCGATTGGTCTAATGTGATAAGTGGGGTTCCTCAGGGCTCAGTATTGGGTCCTCTCCTTTTTAACATATTTATTAATGACATTGAAGTAGGACTCGAATGTAGTGTCTCCATTTTTGCTGATGACACTAAGTTGTGCAAGGTAATAAAATCAGATAATGATGTACTTTCCCTACAAAAGGATTTGCATAAATTAGAGAAATGGGCGGCTAAATGGCAGATGAGATTTAATACAAATAAATGTAAGGTTATGCATTTGGGAAGGAACAATAGCCAAGCAATCTATAATCTTAATGGAGCAAATCTAGGGGTATCAGATATTGAAAGGGATTTGGGAGTACTAGTGGACAACCACCTAGGTAACAGCGCTCAAAGCCAAGCAGCGGCTGCAAAGGCAAATAAAATATTAGCATGTATTAGGAAGGGTATAGAAGCCAGGGAAGAAGATATAATTCTGCCACTATACAAATCTCTAGTACGCCCTCATTTGGAATATGGAGTACAATTTTGGGCACCACCTCACAAAAAATACATTTTAGAGCTGGAAAAAGTACAGAGAAGGGCTACAAAACTAATAAGGGGAATGGAGGGGCTAAGTTATGAAGAAAGACTAGCAAAATTAAACTTATTTTCGCTAGAAAAAAAGGCGTCTAAGAGGAGATATGATTACGTTATTTAAATACATCCAGGGTCAATATAAGGCTTTGTCAAGTGAACTTTTTGTAGCAAGAGATTTTCAACTGACAAGAGGACATCCGTTGAGGTTAGAGGAAAAAAGATTTCACCTTAAACAAAGAAAAGGGTTCTTCACAGTTAGGGTGGTTAAACTGTGGAATTCTCTACCAAAGGAGGTGGTGACAGCGAATTCGATAGACAACTTCAAAAAGGGGTTAGATATATTTTTGAATAAAGAGGGCATTCAAGGCTATCCTAGATAACTAGCAAGGAATATTGATCCAGGGAGAAATTTGATCGCCAGTTTCTGGGGTCAGGAAGGAATTTTGCTTTTTTTTTCCCTTATGAGACAATTGGCAAAGTTTCAATGGGTTTTTTTTTATGTTTGCCTTCCTCTGGATCAATTAACAATAATTAACAATTAACAATAATAATAAATAGTCCAAATTAAAAAGATCAATAGAGATCTAAAAAGGTTGAACTTGATGGACTAACTCTTTATTCATTCTCCAATACTATACTATTAATAATTATTTAATCAATAATTTAATTAATAACTAATCCGCATATTGCAGATCAGAGGAGATCTTAACAGGTTGAACTTGATGGACTGAAAGTCTTTTTTCAACCTTAATTACTATGTAACTATGTAACTACTAAGACCCAGTTATCCCTATATAATACTATTTAACCCTAACGGTACCTATTTAACCCTGACTGTCCCAAGTTAACCCTAACTGTACCTATTTAACTCTAACTGGACCTAGTGAACCCTAACTGAACCTATTTAACCATAACTGGACCTAGTTAACCCTAACTGTACCTAGTTAACCCCAACTGTACCCAGTAAACCCCTACCCTATGAACCCCTACACTACCTACCTAATGCCTACCCTACCCTATTAACTCCTACATTACCTACCTAACCCCCTAATGAAATCCCTAGCACCCCACTAATTACAAAAACACTTCTCTTATTACAGAAAATAAAAAAAACAATACAGAAAATAAAAAAAACATTAATTACAAAAAACAAACCACTAACTACTGAAAAAAAAGCACTACAGCAAATAAAAAAACACACTACAGAAAATAACAAATTAAATTACACATAAAATATAAATGAATTACACATTAATAAAAAGACAATATCAAAATAAAATATCCTTTCCTGTTGAAAGGAAAGGGTTAATTAGACCACTGACCTGGCAAAAAAAAATAATTCAGCGGTGTCCAATGATGCCCTGGTCTTCATTCTGATTAGCTCCAAGCATCTGTGCCTTCTGATTGGCTGATGTAAACGTCCATCAAAGGTGTGTATCCCATTTTAATTGGCTGAAAGCAATAGCGCCTTCTAATTAGATTAAATATGATTGACAGTTACATCAGCCAATCAGAATGGGATATAGGGGCTCACACCATTTGCACGTTCTGATTGGATGAAATCTGATTGACAGCGATTTCAGCCAATCAGAGGGTGCAATTTTGGTTTTTCCTATCAGAGCATGAGCGGGAACCTCCATTTGCGGTGGGAAAATCCTCAGGGGGGGAGCTCCATTACTAGTTTTTTTTTTTTTTTTTAGACTGTCTGGATTTTATGGGAAGGCCTGTGCCTGGACCGGAGGACTGAAGACTGGGGCATCGCTGGAGGGACGATTTGGCCAGGTCAGTAGACTAATAACCCTTTCTTTTATTACAGGTTATTAGTATATGTGTATTTACTGTGATGTTATGTTTTACTTTAGGTGTGACAGAACACCGGGACTTTGTAGGAGGGGCATTTTGGCCAGGTAAGTTGACTATTAACCCTTTTTTATTACGGGTTGTCAGTATATGTTTATTGATTGTAATGTTTTTTTTTTTTTTTAGGTGTAACAGGACGTCTGGACATTTTTGGAGCAGCCTTTCCTGGGACAGAAGACTTAAGACCAGGGCATCGCTGGACACCACTGGAGGTGCATTTTTGCCAGGTCATTGATCTAATTAATCCTTTACTTCCAACAGGTTGTAACTTTTCTTTTTTTTCAGTAAGTCTGTTCTTTATTTGCAGTAATTCCTTTTTTATTTTCAGTAGTTAGTGGTTTGTTATTTTTTGTAATTAAAGGGGGATTTTTTAATTTTCTTTAATGTGTTTTTTTTTATTTTGTGTAATTAGTAAGGTGTTTTTATTTTCTGTAATGTGTTTTTATTTTGTGTAATTAGTGGGGTGTTTTTATTTTTTTAATTAGTCTGGTGCTAGGGATTTTTTAGGGGGTAAGGTTGGTAGTGTAGGGGTTAATAGGGTAAGGGTTTACTGGGTACAGTTGTGGTTAACCAGGTCCAGTTAGGGTTAAACAGGTACAGTCTAGATAATTTTAAGTGGTTAGTGATAGGCTTAATTAGTGAGGGTTAAATAGGGTTAATTAGTTAAAGGGGGTAAATTAGTTAGAAGGGGATTAATTACTTAGAGGGGGGTTAATTACTTAGAGGGGGTATTAATTAGTTAGAGGAGGCTTAATTTAGATGTATTAGTTTATTGGGGTTGCTAATAGTGTAGTGTAGGGTAGTGCTTAGACTTAGTGTCATGAGGCTCACAGCTTCATTAGCGCCACGTAGCAATTCACACTAATGTAAATTGATGAATAGCAAAACATAATGGAAATGGGTATACATCTTGGCACATGGCCACCAGCAATGGTTCGGGACCTTCCAAGATGGGTGTAGCAGAGATTACCCCTGATGGAGGAGAGTTGGCTGTTGATCCCTGTGCCTCTCCACAGCCTCCATGTATGTTCCTCTGGTCCCCTTGTGGATTGCTAAATGGTGGTGGTGTAGGAGCTTATGTACCTGAATGAAGCTTTGAGCTATACCATGTAGGGTCACTCTAGATGGGCAGGTGATAGCAGAGAGGTCAGACAAATCCCAATCCACCATAGAAGGAACTGGCAACCTACTCCAGTATCTTAGGCATGCAAAGCACAGGCAGAGACAAAGCTGAATGTGCTGTAGTCCATAGGTTCACAAAGAGTCAGACATGACAGCAGGACTGAACAACAAATAATAAAATGTTCCCCTGGTACTTGATATATGTGATGTGGTGGTGAAATATGGCCACTATTTGTGTTCTCAAATGTAGATGTGATGAGCAAGATGTATAAGCAATTATATTTATATTTAAGGGTCCACATTAGAGTCTCTGTGAGTGAGAAATGCTATTTAATCTGGAAGTGTGTCTTTAATTGCTTTCTGCATGTTGCAGTATGGCTTTTCATATTGGCATGTGCATGATCATTCCAACATATGATAAATAAAAAATATTTTTTAAATCCATTTTTTATTTGGGGACCATTATTGTGAAAGTAATTGAAATGCCTTTCCATGCTTTCCCTTATATTTTAAAGTGCACTGGTGTGTTTATATTCTCTTTTACAGTGTCTGTTTACCCTTTGCGGGTCCTATTTGGAGGCCGTAATGTTTTTGCCTCCATTTGCTATTTACGGGCTTAAATGCGATGGCGTCTTTGGAAATTAAAACGTAGCAATTACAAGCTTGACAGAACAAAGAATTTGCAGCCACAAAGTTCAATTTTTGACATAGGCTATTTTCAGCCTTAAGCCGCAAGTCGTGCACAGCTTTACGGGTGTGATTTATTAGCTCTAAATCTTATTATTATTATTATCTTTATTTATATTGCACCATCATATTCCGTAGCTCTGTACAGGGGTTGAGTACATGGCAAAAAACAAACTTAACACCATATAAAGAATGGAGGGCCCTGCTTTTGAGCATAAAATCAAATGTACATAGAGCTTGTTTCCAAGGCACTGACACAAGATTGAAAACTCGCAAACTTACAACCTAAGGGGTTAGGTGTGATACAAGAGGGTGACAAATGCAAGATGGCAGTGTGAAAGCAATTTGTTTAGTCAAATGGAGGTGTATGTGTGTTGTTCTGTAGATTGTGGGTGTAAGTGTTATTAAGATGTGGAGTGTGCAGTTGTACATATTAAGGCTGAAGGTGATAAGATTTTTTAAACATGTGTGTTTTTAGTAATTTTTTTAAGGTTTTGAGGCAGGAAGATAATCTAATGGAGCGAGGCAAGGAGTTCCAAATAGTAGGGGCAGCACAAGAAAAGTCTTGAAGACGGGAGTGAGAGGAGGTGATAAGAGGAGGAAAGAAGAAGGTTGTTAGCAGAACCAAGGGTGTAGTTGGGAGAGTATTTTGAAACAAGAGCAAAGCTATAAGGGGGTGCACTGTTGTTGAGGGCTTTATATGTTAGGATCATGATTTTAAATTTGATTCAGGAAACTATGGGAAGCCAGTGGAGTGATTGACAGAGGAGCTGCAGACACTGATCGTTTGGTATTGAAGATGGGTCTAGCGGAGGCGTTCATTATGGATTGGAGGGGAGACAGACGAGAGATGGGTAGGCCAGCAAGGAGGGAATTGCAGTAGTCGAGTCGAGATATGATGAGAGAGTGTATTAGAATTTTAGCTGTGTCTTCTGTAAGATAATGACAAATTTTGGAGATGTTTTTTAGGTGAAGCTGACAAGATTTTGTTATTGATTGGATTTGAGGAATAAAAGAGAGGGTGGGATCCAGTAGAACCCCAAGACAACGGGCCTGGGAGGTGGGAGTGATGATTGAGTTTTCAACAGTGAGAGATATTTAAGGAATGGAAGCTGTAGTAGAGGGTGGAAATATTAGTTCAGTCATGTTAAGTTTGAGTTGACGGGCGGACATCCAGGAGGATATGCTAAAGAGGCAGTTGGAAACATGAGCTAAAAGAGAGTGAGATAGGTCAGGTGCAGAGAAGAGGTGAAGAGAAGGAGATGCTAAATGTAGGATCTTTAAGATAGGATATAGGATGTGAACCGTGAAAGAGCTGTGCCCTGGATGCCAAAAGAGTGGAGAGTTTGGAAGAGGGTGGTCAACTATATCGAAGGTACTGTATCGAGGGTGTTGTCGGTTTGTGGAGAGGATGGTGGGATAGGGCCAAGCTGGGAGGAGAGCTCATTTTGGATTGTTTAAATTTTATTTTTAAAATGGCTGGCAAAGTCATCAGCAATGAGAGTGAAAGGGCAGGAGGTGGGCAAAGGAAAGCGTTGAATGTAGCAAATAAACATTTAGTGTTGGAGGACAGGTTTTAAATTAGTGATGAGAAGTAGTGTTGTTGGGCAAGATTGAGGGCAGAGAAGAGGGAGCCCAAGGTAAACTTGTAGTGGATAAAGTCTGCTGAAGTGCAAGATTTCCTCCATAGTCATTCTGCAGTGCGTGAGCATCTCTGTTTGTGCAGTGTGCCATGGTTGTGGATGAGAGCGAGGGCGTTTGCTTGTGATTATGGGGGCATGAGAGTCAAGGGTGGAGGTTAGAGTAGTGTTGTACTGTGAAGTGGCGACATCAGGACAGGCCAATGTATTGAGGGGACTGAGAAGGGGTTTTAGTACATTTGAAAATTGTTGTGGGTTGAGTGCTTGCAGGCTTCTGTGGGTTTTGGTGGCAGGAATTGAAGAAGGTTGGTGAACGGAAAATGAGGTGAGGTTGCAAGTTAGCAGGTGGTGGTTAGATAGGGGAAATGGGGAGATGTCAAGGTTGGAGATTAGTAAAAATAAGGTCAATGGAGTGTCCACCTCTGTGAGTTGCTGAATCTGCCCATTGTGAGAGGCCAAAGGAAGAGGTAAGTGCAAGTAATTTTGCAGTTGTTGGGGAGGTGGGTGTGTCAGTGGCTACCGGTATGTTGAAATCACCAAGAATGAGTGAAGGTATATTGGAAGAGAGAAAATGAGGGAGCCAGGCGGCAAAGTTGTCCAGAAATTGAGAGGGTGATCCAGGCGGGCTATAGATCACAGCTACTCGCAGAGGGATGGGAGAGAAGATGCGGATAGTGTGAACTTCAAAAGATGAGAATTGGAGGGAGGGAACAGGGGGTATGCAGTGAAAAGTGCAGCAAGAGGATAGTAGTATGCCCACACCTCCACCTTGTTTGTTCCCAGGTCTAGGAGTGTGGCTGAAGTGTAGACCACCATAAGAGAGTGCAGCAGGGGAGGCAGTCAGATGGTGTGAGCCAGGTTTCCATGATAGCCAGTAAATTGAGGGAGTTGGAAATGAAGAGGTCATGAATGAAGGTAAGTTTATTGCAAACAGACCTTGCATTCCAGGAGAAGGGCAAAGTAGATGGTTTGTGACAAGTGATGGGTATTAGATTATGGATGTTTTGGGTATTTGCTGCCCTGGGGACTCTGCGTGGCTGACAGCAGGTGGGAATGAGTGAGGGGCCTGGGTTAGGGGATATATCCCCACAAGCCATCAGAAGAAGTAGAGAGAGTAAAAGGAGATGGGAATAGGACTTATAGGAGCATTTCTGCTTTAGAGCTTTAGAGGAGGGATGAAATAGTGACTGGAGGAAGGAGAGGAGCTCATGGGAGCAGAGAAGAGGAGAGGAAAGCAGGGAAGGTGAGATAGTTATATTATAGTTATATTATTGGAGATATGATGTCTAGAGACTGTATAAGAGAGTCGGAGAAAGAGGCAGGAGGTTATAATAAGGAAGGTGGTGTGAGGAAACATAATGGAACTGTGTAAGCAAGTATTCTTAAAGGGGGTGGTTAGAGGTAATAAGCAGATGTCACTGATTGAACATGTGCAGGTAATTAGTATTAGTATATTAAGTGTGAACAGGGGTGGATGGGTAGAGGGGCAGGGAGGGAGGGGACTGCATTCAGGTAGGTTTCTGTGTAATATTCTGTGGAGCAGTGTGTTTGAGTGGGTGGAGATATAGGGACAATAAATGGGATGAGTGAACACAGAGCATTTCTGGTTTACAAATAAACAGTAATATATCATGACAACAGCAGGCAAATCTAACAGAAATAAGTCTATCTCAGTGATTATCATTACACAGATATTAATAAAATTAAATAGTCCATTGTAAAAGTAGATACGGATCTGGTGAGAAGCTGTTCTTCTGAAATTACCTTAGATTGATTGAAAACTGCCATCAGGTGGGTTTCTGTGTGATATGCTGTGGAGCAGTGTGTTTTACAGATATCTTAGATTGATTGAAAACTGCATTCAGGTGGGTTTCTGTGGAATATGTTGTGGGATAATGCTGACGGGCTCCGTTTCTATTGGCTGTTTCTAATTGGGAGTTACGGCCTTGGTTAATTGATCATGTTCAAACTCACCAATGCTACATACGATACCATGGTTTATGATGTGCGCTATCGGGCTGGGACTTGCAGGCCCGGCCAATTGCATAGCACCATAAGTTGCAGATGTTGCGGCCTACATCCCGCGACTTGTGGGCTTGCAATTGAATTTGGTCCAATGTCTTCACTCTTTAAGCAAATAATAAATGCCTTATAGTTCCCTCGGTCCTCGCAAAAAAAAATTTGGGGCGGTTTCGTGGACCTGTTTTTCAATATGTACCTTTCAGCCTCCTTTGCGAGTTGACACCCAAAAACGTCCAATAATAGGCTCCTGGAGCACTACGTAGTAATAAGCAGCCATAAATCTATGGTCTGAACTTCGCACCTCAGAAGAATCCCTATGGGCACACAAAAGTGCTCACAAGGGAACCTAAAGCCTATACGTGCTGCATTGGACCAGCTCGACAGCTCCGTCTGGCGCTCCTCCCTGCTCCCTAAACACATCCCCATGCTGCAGGGGTCCCTATCGAGACCCCTGCAGCCTCCCCACATTAACCACTTGCACACCACTAGCCAATCCCGGGCGCGGGGCTACTGTAACACTACCTACCTCACCCCCTATTAAACCCCCCACCCCACTAATTACACAAAATAAAAAATCATATGATCCCAAAAATAAAAGAAACCTAAGGTACTAAAAATAAAAAAGGGCATCACAAACCCTCCCGCCACTACAAAAAATAAAAAAATAATTACACACCTGCAAAGAAAAAGGCATACATGAATATACATAACATTACAGTAATAAAGGCATTATAAAAATAGCCCTAACTACAATACATTTCCACCTATCTAGACATTGCTTTTGTGATATACTGTGTATATAAATATATATATATATATATATATATATCTATATATATATATAGAGAGAGAGAGAGAGAGAGATCCTTATCCATGGTCTTTCTCTCCCTCTCTCCCCAGCAGTTCCCCAGTAGCCCCCCCTCACCTCCTCTCCTTTTAGCTGGTCAGATACCTGCACAATCTAATGAGACCCAGGTATCAAAAAGTTGCCAAAGGAGCGGGAGAGGGGAAGCTAATGGGGAACTGCATATTCTAACTCCCCCCCCCAGTTCCTATGCCCCTGATAAAGAGTGAAGAAACCGTCAACAGACCTCCAAAACATACAATAAACAATGGCTTTTTCTAGTCCCATAATGATATCCCTAAAATGCTCTATTTACGTCATACTAAAAACAGATCATAAAAGTCTTGTGTTCCTCACATGTATAGGACATTGAACAGAATGTATTATTTCATCAATTTTTTAGAATGTAAAAATATTCAAAGAGATGTAACCTATAGCGACTCAGGAAATTGTAACAATATCTATGAAATTAATTTGTTATGTGAATTAAGTTTTTTTACTAAGAATGAAATAAGAAAATTGATGGAAGGTTATACAGCGGGACCTCAATTCTCCTGTCTTTCAGGAAGTGGAATACTGTGGCGTAATGTAGTTAGTACCTGCAAGAGCAATCTGTGCCTGTAAGAATAAAAATGCTGCCTTTGCTTATAAGGACCAAAGTGTAGACTGTGCCTATCAGAATAAAAGTGTAGACTGTGCTTATAAGGACAAAAGTGTAGCATGTGCCTATAAGGACCAAAGTGTAGTCTGTGCCCACAAGAACCAAAGTGTAGCTTACAAGCAATAACCTCTCTCCTCCTCCTCTACATCACAGTACAGTTAAAGTGGCGTGAAATTCTTTATTATTTGATCTAATTATTGTTTTTTATTTATGTCTGTTAAGCTTTAAGGTTTTGTATCAAGAAACAACACTATCATTTCAAACTAAAATATGAAATTTCTGGGCCTCAGAACAAATAATTTCAATTTACATTGATCCCTATGGGAAATGCTACCTTGGAACTCAACCTGCTGGAACGGATTAAGGTTGAGAACCAAGTTACCACTGTAAAGTATGATAAATGATACTAGTTGTAAAATTATAATATTTTCTGAAATATATGAACTGAACATTAAATGAAATGCAATGAAAATTAAATATGAAAATATTTGAATAAGTGGTATAAAATAATATAAAATTATGACTTTTTGACTCATTTCTTTATATGAATTTAAATATCAAATTGTACATCAACAAGTTGATGTTGGTTTTAATTTTTTTTAAATACTTTTTTTTGTGGCTGCCCTCTGAAATGGAACATTTTAATAAACTGAATGGCAGTCAATAACTAAGCTTCTTTCTATAAGCCCTACCATCCATTTACATATGTTTCTAGAATAAACATAACCATCAGAAATCATTCATATAAAGCATAAAAAACATGAGATATACAAAAATAATAAACATTACATAAATTAAATGCATAGTCTGATAAAAATAACCATTATATGTATACAATAAAATAGGAAACAATTATATATTTCCCTTGTATTTCCCAATTACAATTATACCTCACCCATCCAAATTAACTTTGCTATCCTACCCTTTGGGCACGTGGTCCTAAGTATATTTTGGATTAAGCCCCATTATTTTGGCTTTTGACCCATAATCCACCTGGAAGTTTGTCCTCCTTCAGTGACCAGAAACAAATTAGTGTCATAATTGCAATAATAAATTCCAGTACCGTATTTGAGTCTGAAAACTTTAGATACGTTTTATTTTAAGTTAAGTTTGATTTTTTTATTGTATAATTTATGCTTTTATATGAAAATAATTCAGCATTTCTGTGGATTTCAACAGTAATCAAACACATTTTCTGTAATAGATCCACTAATTTCCAAGTACCCCTAGAGACAATGTCTCCAGTCTATAAGTAGATCATATATGCCTTAGCCTGATGTAGATGGTATGTCAGTGTGAGCTGCAGGTACAAGAGCACATAGGGAGAACGTAACTACTTTATTTCCCTGTATAGGTCTCATCTTCCTGATGTCACCTTTCTGTCGGGCTCATTCCAGAGGAGTCATTTAAGCAGGTATTTACACAATTGTTTGTATCACTGTCAGTGTTGGGGTTTAGGGTTTGGGACTGGTAGTTTTTGGTACATGCGTATATAAGAATATGCATATAAAACATCCAAAAGAGGAAAGCAAATTAAATGAAGATAATCTCATTCTTCATCAGCACTTACTATAAATTTGGACTTCCTGATGAATGACTTGCATGTCAATCGCTCTGTTTTTCCGGATTTTGTGTTGTTTGATCTGGTATCATTAATGAAAACAGGTATTTCTGAGTGTGTTCATGGTTATATTAATATATAAAAAAAAAATATATATATATATATATATATATATATATATATATATATATGACTTTTTGCCTCTCTTTAGCACTGTGATGCTTTGTGTCAAGATTATGTAAACTTCCTCTGTGCTATAAATGTATTTATGATATTTAAAGAAGCCAATAACCTGCCTCCTTAACCTGCACACTGCATTTCTCACTTTCTAATAAACTATCTCAGATGAAAACATCCAAAAGAGGAAAGCAAATTAAATGAAGATAATCTCATTCTTCATCAGCACTTACTATAAATTTGGACTTTCTATGAATGACTTGCATGTCAATCGCTGTTTTTCCTAATTTTGTGTTGTTTGATCTGGTATCATTTATGAAAACAGGGATTTCTGAGTGTGTTCACGGTTATATTAATATATATATATAAAAAAAATATATATATATATATATGTGTGACTTTTTGCATCTCTTTAGCACTGTGACACTTTGTGTCAAGATTATGTAAACTTCCTCTGTGCTATAAATGTATTTATGATATTTAAAGAAGCCAATAAACTGCCTCCTTAACATGCAATATGGAATTTCTCCCCCTCCTGTACCACACCCAGAACCTTTAGATTGTAAGTCTGCGAGTTTTCAATCTTACAATGGGCTTTGGGGAAAGCTCTATGTACACTGGACTCTAAGCTCAAAGACACGACCCACCATCCTTTGTAATGTGTTAATATTGTTTTGCCTTGATCACAACTTATGTATAGCACTATGGAATAAGCTGGTGCGTTACAAATAAACGATAATAATAATATTTATTTCCTTCTTTGATTGTTCCATATGTACCTGTTACTTTTCATTGTTTTTTTATTGCTATTTTTTTCCCTTCCGGTTTATGGACATAACATGCAACATTTAATTAGTATTGTCTTTGAAAAAGACAGTTGAATCTTGCAAAGGCTTGACTCTAAATGTCTGTCCAGTGAAAATATATAACTGTATATTTTTCTGTGATACCTGCCATCCACGGTTAGTCCAATTGTTAGACAACACAATCATACACATCCATATATATGAGTAAAGGACTTATGAGTTATTTTTTATATGTTTTAAAGGTAGAAAAACAGAGCAATAAAACTGTAGGAAAAGCCAACAAGCTATTGGTAGTATTGAACAAGAAATGAGTAACCTGGTCAGTCTTTATGTTTTTATGAACACCCCCTTCCTACCCATTGTCTAATTTCCTTAGTGAAAAAATTAGCCCTGGGGAGGTCCTGAGAGATAATGGATGAAGGGAAAGAGAAATAGGGGAGGAGGAGGGGAAAGGAAGGGAGAGGAGGATGAGAGAGATGGAGGAGAGGTGAGAGAGATGAGAAGTGAGAGAGGAGAGGTGAGCGAGAAGGTAGAGTGGGAAGTTAGAGAGCGAGAGAGATGGAGGAGATGCGAGAGAGAGAGGAAAGGTGAGAGGGGGAGAGGAAGAGAGAGAAAGAGGAGAGGGAGAGAAAGAGAGGAGAGAAAGAAAATGAAAGAGGAGAATGAGAGGGAGAGAAAGGGAGAGAGAAAGGAGAGGCAGTAAAGGTGAGAGAAAAAAGAAGGGAATACACAAGGTATGGTTAGAGTCTATTTGGGGTGGGGGCCCACATTTTTGTTTTGCCCAGGGCTCACCATTCACTAGCTATGCCACTGCTATCAACAGTAAACAATAGGAATGTCATGTCTTTGCAACAAGGAATATGGCTGGTAGGGGGAAGATAATGATGTGAGGAGCCACTGTGCCTACTGCAAGACACAGTCCCTAATAGAGTTTCTTAGATTTTATAACCATCGCAAGACAACACTTCTGGATTGTGGGTATTAGAAGTTAGAGCAGAGGAGACCATCAGAAGGAACAAAAAGGGACACAGCCTGTGTAGGTCTAATCAAGCAATACCTTGGGGGCAGTTATTTCTGCTATTAGCAGGCTTATTTTGGGTATGGCTTGGAGAGGATGACAAAGATTGTTGATAAAAAATATGTTCTACTACTTGGTAATTTCTCCTCTTCCTCGCTAATATTGGAGGCCAAAGAGAGTTGCCGTGACAAGCTGGGTATCCAAATCTAATTTAAAATACAGCTCAAAAATGGATTGCTTGTAAATTTAAAAGCTATACAATTTATTAGTTTAGGCTTCTAAAGCCTCACTAAACATTGCCAAGAGGAATTATAATAAAAACCTTCAGAGGCACCTGAGAAAAACTCAGCACATGTTATAATATCTCTGAGGGTGCACTAAGCCTTGTAATCAACTGGTAAATGTTAGCACTCTGTTTTAATAAATGAGGTAATCTTGAATGTTTTAGCATAGTGCAATACTTCTCAAGGTTACTTAAAGCATTTTAGCACAAGCTAACTATGTGTGACATCGTGGATCAACCTAGTATTTTGTAATAACATTTATGATCACAGAGCTTACCTCAGTACTGAGCAATACAAATTGAGGCAACCCAGAATACAATAGCGGTGTGCAATACTAGTGGTGACAGCCTGGATCATTTTATTACTATGCATTAACATGAGTTCCAAATTGGATCACTATAATAAAGTGCAATAATAGCTGTGGTTAAATAATATACCTCAGAATTGTGCAATAATATTGGAATATACACAGAGCAATAAAAGATATGATCTTGTGGAGCAATTTAGCACAAGCCAACGTTTTGTGTGACAACGTGGATCATCTCAGAATATCGCACTAACTTTTATGGTTATGGGGGACATCCTAGTACATCTTAGTGAGCAATAAAATCTGAGGTAACCCAGAATATTATAGCGTTGTGCAATACCACTGGTGACAATCTGGAACACTTTAGCACAGTGGAATAATAGGAGACGCAAATTGGATCAATAAAATAATGTGCAATAATATTTTTTTTGTAATTGAATATACTGTACCTCAGAACAGTACTATACATCATATTTCTGAAAAACACAGCACGGTAAAACATAATTTGTTAATAATAGGTATATCCCAGTTCCGAGCTATAATATCTGAGGCACCCTCGTACATCTGAATATTTTGTACTATCTCCAGTGGAAATTTGGAATTTCTTAGTAAAGAGTAATAATACCAGTTCTAACCAGAAATAATACAATACCAGGTACTTATTTCACAAGTAAATGTGAACTTAAAGTTCTGCCCAACAATATATGAACCTGCCTGGAATAGACAAATACTGAGCTATAGCACTTGTGATAATTGGATAATTATGATTAACTTGAATTTCTTAGCATTAGCAATGTGGATTATCGCAGCAATGTGCATTAACATTCATGTTTACTGGATTTAAAGGTGATAAGCTGGTTCATCTTGGCTTTGTGCAATAATATGAGATGGAAAATGGATCACTCTAAGAACGTGCAATAATATCAGGGGTTATTGTATATACCCCAGAACTGTGCAATAATACTGGAAGTAACTTTTTACATATCTTTAGCAATATTCAATATATTAGTAGGGACTATTTGGACTAGTGAGTATTCACAGATGCTGCGATTCTAGACACTACAGCAAGGTGCAATAATATTTGGGATTACTGGGTGCATTCCAGTTTCATGCAATAATATCTGAGACAACTTAAAAATTCTGAACTTTTTGGCACATCCCGGAAGGAAATTTGGTACTTTTTAACAAAGTGCATCAATATTATTTGTAAACAGATTCTACAACTTCATGTATTTTTATCACATGTAATTAGAAAATACAGTCTCCTTGCATATCATATAATCTTGGCTGGAATGTTTAAATACTGAGCAACTGCACTTTTGATAATCTGGAATAATAAATATCACCATAATTTAGTAGCAAGAAACAATATTGTTTGCAATCGGATAGGAGCTGCAATTTGGAACATTATAATTTCAAGTGAAAAAATCAGAGACTGTTCCATAATATCTGATGTTACTTAGTATTCTTTGTTCTCTGCAATTTAACTCATAGCACTTTGGAACAATTCATTACTGTATATCAATAATCGTGGTTATTTGAAATATTACAACATCTTGTAGCAATATATGTGGGTTCTAAATATATTTCAGAGATAAGCAAGATCATAGGAAATTGGGAACACTGCTGCATTGTTTAAATTTTATTTTAGTGGTGGCAATTTTGGATAACATTGTATTGATATATATGATTTCATAATATGTTAGGATCCGGTATTTTGTAAAAACACATATGTTATATGGTAATTTCTGAGCACCATAAATTACTATTAGCTTTAATTTGATTAAATCTGTGATGGTGCATAAACACCTGGGACAACTTGAAATGGTAAGTGCTTAGTAACAGGAAAAGAATCAGGATAAAATAATAACATAGGGTTACCTTTGATTTTTGTTTACTTAAATATCCTTTATCTTAGCTCTTCAAGGCGAATTATTGTTTATATCGGGTCAAATTTAAATACGTCTGACACTCTGCTATAATATTAGATCTGATTATAGAAAATTTTTCAGCTTACAATAGAAAGAGAAATTAGTTTAAACTCACTGATAAGATAATTCAGACGGGATTGTTAAAAGTCTTCTTTTAAAGACTGACATATTCGGTTATATATTGGCTAAAACTCATAAATAAAACTTTCATTAATTTACTAAAATGAAAAGGGAGAATCATAACCCTAAAACAAAAACTAGAGAAAATAAAAATTATATGTCAAAAACCCCAGGTATGTTTTTTCCCCAATAAATAAAAACAAAGATCTAGATAAAACCCAATTGGAGGAAGAAGCCATAGGCAAATTAGACCATTCAGTTAACCAGACTAGTTTAGAAGAGGTTACAGAATTTGAAGAAAGCCATGTCTCAAACAAACCTGATGAAGAAAGAATTACAATTACAACATTGAAAACAATATTAGCAGAATTCAAAAATTCATTACTTACAGATTTAACAGCAGAGATTGCTAAAAATTCAAGTGCAATAAATGAATTAGGGGTTAACATAGATAGCTTAGAATTTAAATATAATGAAATCGGAAGGGAACAACGAACAATCATTACAGAGACGTCAGATTTAAAAGCAGAAGTCCTAGATCTAAAAGCCAAAATTAATAAACTGGAAGATAAGATTATTCCTGCCTAAATAATATTCGGATAAGAGGTATATCCGAAAATATTACTCAGTCAGAATTAAATCAATATATTCAAACATTTCTTTCTTGTACTTTAAAAGTTGATTTTTCCCTTGAACAGATGGTAGATAGAGTTCATAGAATCCTGCTCTCTAAAAGAATAGATAGAGATCTCCCCAGAGATGTTATTGTCAAAATCCAATCATCCTTGCATAGAGAAGCGAATCTTAGAAAAGCCTCTGAGGCCAAAAAATTTCACCCTCCTTAAGAAAACCTCTTAATTTTCTCTGATCTCTCAAGAGAAACCTTGATTAAAAGAAGATAATTTTCTGAAGTTACTTAATTATGAAGGGTAAACAATATAAGATACAAATGGAGTTTTCTGATTAAATTCATTATAACCCATGATTTAAAGAGGAAAGTGTCTAACTCTCCTTTAGAGGCCAAACAACTTATGGAATAGTGGAATTTGAAATAGAGTGTATTAACATTATTGGTCCTAATTTTCTGTTCCTTTTATAATTTGCTTCTGTTGTTTTTTTTTTTTTTTTTTTAGGCTTTTCAGGGGGAAGGGGAGGAGAGGAAAGGCGAATGGAGAAATAAAGTAATTCTTAAATTATCCCTATAAGAGAAACAATGTACATAATGAATTAGATACTTTGGGTAAAATAAATATTAAATAGATAAAGGAATTAATATAGACTAGTATAAAGTCACAATTTTATTTAGTAAATATTTAGAACACTGGCCTTATAATATAAATGATAAATATATTCTAACTAGTGAGTGGAATAGTAGAACTCATTAAACAAAGGCAAATTATGGTAATTTGTTAAATTTATCACATAGAATAATCTAAAGATTAAAATGTAACATAATTATTTAATTTTGGATCACTGACAAAGATTTATAAATATTTGGAAATAGCACTCTAAGTAACATAAAATTCTTACATTAGGTTAGATTAAAATAAATATGCAAACACAAAGCTTAAAATTCACTATACGTATGAAAATATTTTTTTTATTTTTAAAATGAGTATTTTAAAATAGTTTTGCCGTAAATGTAAAAGAGAGTAGAGATGAAGTCTGGGAGAGTAAAATAAACATTACTTATGACATATAAACAGTTATCTCTAAATAAGAATCAAGGGGTTAAACAATTAATGTTGGATTATGTAAGTTAATACTCCTTTGGGATATGAGAAAAGATATTAAGACCCATTATGTCAACTAAATACCTATCATATGCGCAGATAGAAAGTAAGAGGAAATTTAAGATTTTTCCCTTTGAAAGTTTTTTTTTTTTTTTTTTTTACAGAAGCAATTAGAAAAAGGAGATATAGTCATCTTAAGAATTAGAAAGGGCAGTTAAAGAAGTCAGGAATTTTTGAAAGTAACTTTTATGGCAATGACATATATTTTTTTAGATATGTTATGATTGGTCCTAGCTTACTTAGGAATTTGCACCACTGAGGGCAGCCAAGGATTGACTGAACTTAGGGAAAGTTCGTCATTTCCTCCCACCACCCACCCCCCTAGATTCCCACCGTCTTTTTCTTTTTTAGGTGGGTAGTCATGAGGGAGAGGAAAATGTTCCCTACTAAAGGGTACTTAGTTTTATTTTATTTTGTTGTTTGGTGTATATACTTATCTATTCTAAAAATATCTACTTGTGTAGGTATTTTTCTATTTACATTTAATTACAGGTATAATTAATAATAATAAAATTACTATCTTAAACATTTATGCCCCTAATAAAGGTCAGAGTAAATTCGCTAATAAAATCTTAAATGTATTGAAAAAAAATATTTCTCTGTCCTTTTGATCTTTTGTGGCGATTTTAATAATGTTCTCAACCCCAGTCTAGATAGAAAAATGAATATAAGATCAAAAGATAACCAAAACACAACACAAAGAGTAGGTCATTTTAATAAGATCTTACATAAGTTTGGTCTATTTGACTCATAGAGGTGCCTCAATCCTACGGAAAAAAACTATACCTTTTATTCCGCTAGACATGCTTCATACTCGAGAATAGATTATATATTTGTAAATTAATTGGCACTTAAAAACTTATCAAAGCTGAAATTGACCCAATAAATTATTCGGATCGTAGTTTAATATCTGCTACTTTTAAAATAGGTACAACAGTAATGGCTCCTCCCTCTTGGAAAGTGAAAAAATCCCTATTGAAAGACCAGGAATGTAAAGTAAAACTTAAACAAGCGATTGATGAGTTTTTTTTACTCTTAATAGACAATCTGTAGCATCCAATACAACTGTATGGCTGGCTCATAAGACATATATACAGGAATTTGTATAAAAATGGAGGCCCAAATGAAAAAAAAAATGGAACCCTTCTTAGGGAATTATATATTAAGTTAACTAAAGCTGATAGAGAAAATAAAAAAAAAATAGTTTATCAAATATGGATCAGATTAAAAACTTATAAAAACAGATTAGGATTATAGAGCAAACTAAAATAGATAACTCTACATGGCCTCTCCAAAAGCGTTTACATCATTTGGATAATAAGGCAACTAAATTCCTAGCAAGTAAATATAGAATCAATTCAACTAAAAAAAGAATCAATCAAATATAATTTCGAATCCCCTCAAAATAGCAGAAGCATTTGCCGCATACTATTCTGATTTATATAATTTGGCTGAGAAAGATGTAAACAAACCTAAAGGAATTGAAATCCAATTTTTTTTTGATAAAATACATATGCCAAGAAACTCTCCTGAAAAGTTGGAAGTATTGAATAAATCTATATCTGAAAAAGAAATATTAGACTTTATCTCAAAACTAAAGATCTCGTCAGCACCAGGCCCCGACTTTTATTTTAACTCATATTATAAGATATTCCAAAAATAAATTATATTTGACTTAACTTGATCATTTAATGAAATTAAAAAAATAGGCATCATCCCAAAAGAAATGCTTCAAACATACATCATAACTATACCTAAAAAAGTAAAAGAATGTACTGATTGTAAAGACTTCCGGCTAATTTCTCTTATTTACACTGATATTAAAATCTACGCTAAAGTGCTGGCAAAAAGATTGAACATGGTAATTCATTCCTTTGTAGACAAATATCAAAATGGTTTCATAGTAAGTAGGCAAGGGGCCGATAATGTCAGAAGACTAGTCAATCTTATATCCTATTATAAATTAAACAAGAAGTTGTCTGTCTTTCTATCTTTAGATGCGGAAATGGCCTTCGACAGAGTCGGATAGGACTTCATTTACCTAGTCCTGGCCAAATTTGGCCTTGGTGCCTTGGATTCAAGTCGGATAGCTTTAATATATCCAACGGGACTAGACAAGGATGTCCCTTGTCCCCCCCCCCTTATCTTTGCACTCCTAATGGAACCTCTAGCAACTTCCATTAGAGAATGCAAAGGCATTCAAGGCATAAAAGTGGGAGATATCGAACATAAAGTAACAATGTTCACAGATGATGTCGTTCTTTCTCTTAAGGATCCAGTTAATTCAATTGCATATCTCCAATATTGTATAGGAGAATTTAGCAAGATTTCAAATTACAAACTACATTTATCTAAATCTGAAGCATTGATGATAAACCAGAAAGAAGAGGAAAGTATATGTTTAAAGGCTATTTTTTTTATATACATGACAAAAAAGCATAAAACATATGGGCATTTAACTACAATCAGCGCTTAAACAGATGATTGAGCATAATTTTAAGCTGACAATGATAAATCTGAAAGCTTCTATTGAAAGGTGGAGAAACCTTTATGACTCTTGGTCAGGAAGAATCATAGCTGCAAAAATGTTCTTAGTGCCCAAAATAACATATTTAATGAGAAGCATACCCTTCCATCTCTCAAGTCTTCAAATTAAAACACTTAAATATATTCTTGATAAGTTTATTCATAGAGGTAAAAAAATGAAAATCAAAACAGTAAATCTAACTAACAAATTTCAAAAAGGTGGTATGGCTTACCCCTCTATCCAGACATTTCAAGAAGCAATAACTATAGCACATATTATTAGATGGAATGACCAAGTGGAATCCAGGTACTGGTTCCAAATTAAAAAGGAAATGTCTGCAAAAAAAGAGTTACAAAGTATAATAAAAAAAAGAAGAAAATATCTGATTCCATTAGATCGGAATCTATGGGAGAAACCCTAAGAAATAATTTGAAATATGCCTTAATTCCATTCCCCAGTCCGATAACCCCACTGGTCACTCTATCTCGAGAATTGGATATTCCTTTCTTGGAAATTCTAGTTAAAAACGGGGCAGCATATTTAGGAGACCTCTTTCAAAATGGATCTTTTAGAACCTTTAAGGAACTAATTTTTTTTTTTTTTTTATTCTTATTTTTTATTTTTCAAAGAATATCAGAAATGTACAGAATGCGTCAAGAATGTAACATATGAAAACATGTCAATATAATAATAAATAACTTTTCCTTTTTTATCACAAAACAATTCAATTAAGCATCCCATAAGAAGTGAGAATAACAATTGGATCTCCCCTAGGGTTTGGGAATGGGGGGTGGTATAGGATTTATAACCGCTATTTTAATTGAGTTATTATCCTTTCCTTTACCTCTATAAAGTTTACCAGTATAGTCTCAGAGTCAATCCCCGGAGAGATAATTTTTTTATAAACACAAATATAAACAGATACTATCTCCAATTATCTGGTTTTGAACTAAAAGAGTGTGATGAGTTCTCCACCCTTCCTATCCTTCAACAAAGAAATTCCACATACCTTCCGTCTCCTTCCGACTCACCTCACCTTGGGCCTCTAATTGTCCAGATGTCCCAACAGGAGGCCCACCGTTTGTATCTCGCGTCAAATTCTGATAGGATCAGATTAGTGAGTAATTATATATTCTGATTGTGTGTGTCAATTATATCTGGGCACCTAGATATAATGAGAGATAAATAATGCACAGAAATCAGAGTGTCATCAGGATAATCTCTGCTCTTTATTTAGACAGTCTGTCTCTTATATAGCATAGAACACGTCACAACTTATTAGCATAGTTGGAAATAGGGTTAAATACAAAATTGCAAGCAACTGTCTTTTCAGACAATGTTTACTCGGCAAAACACCATCTAAAAAAAACCCCTGTTTGCTTCAGATACATTGTCTCAGCAGTATCTGAAGCAAAAACAGGAAACAGGATACAGATGTTTTATACATAGACACTCTACAGATCACGCACTTAAACATTCTAGTGAGATAAGGAAAATGCTGAGATACTTTTATAATTTCTACAACATACAGTTTTTATAACATACAATTAATTTCTAAATGAAGCAATTAAAATACCTAACATATCCCTCCTCTTATAAATGTATTAGACCAAGGTCTTAAGGCAAGGTTCAGGTCATAGTCCTTTCTTTAGTGAAGAGTTGGGGTCTGGACCATCATGGTGCTTCTCTTAATCCACTTGTTTTTTATACATCATCAATGTCATGATCAAGATAAGAATCAGATTCTCCTTGAGTGAGGGGTATCGTCTCTATTAGGTATTGTTGAGTTACTGCTTGGTCAACAACCTTATTCACCAATCCACGGATGCATGGTATCAATAGTCTGTCTGGGCTCCTCTTTTTGCAGTACCTGAATATGCAAATATTCCATGTTGTTACCTCTGCCTGAGGTGTAAATTCCAAGAGTATATCTCCCCTCATCACACTTTTGTGGGTCCTGGAGGGTGATCCGGATGGGGTTGCATAGCTGATTTTGGCTGCAAGAGGATGGCTCCACACCCCGTGTCAGCTTTAAGCGTCTCTTTGTACTTTTGCACTTCATGTGATTAGGTGGGGAGTAACCCCAGTCAGCTCCTGTATTCCATACGGCCAGTTTCCAGCTAGGACATCTCTCATTTCCATACAGAGAGGCTATACACAAATATACTGGCGCTTTTCTCACCCCTCCACTACGTCCTCCTCCAGAAAGTCCACATCTTAGTACTTGACATAGGTCTATTTGGTTGGTTCCTATCTGCCCTTCCTTGAACACTAGGGTCACTTGGCCAGTTAAATTGACTTCCATCGTGTCTCTTCTCATTCTGTTCATCCACATCTCTCCAATAGATTGCGTCTGGTTGCCTCTGGGTCTTGTTACTTCTTCCCATATGATTATGGGTGCTACTATGCAAAGAGTTATCAAGATGAGGCATGTCAGTGAGATTCTTAGGCCACACCAGTTAGGTCTTTTGAACAGGTGCCAGGACATTTTCTTGGGCCAGTTGAGAACCCCAAAAACCCGCACCATTCGGTTCTTCACTGGGTTTGAGACGAGTTTCCCCCCCTTTGTAGCCCAGCCTGACTCGCAATGAGTCAGCTAGCAGGTTTTTAGGAATCAACTGGCTCAAGCTCTGGCACTTTTACTCTCTTGCAGTGAGTCAGGTGTATCCAGGTGGCTCGTTCGGCAACTTTCAAGGCAGTGGGTGTTGACAGCAGAACTTGGTACGGTCCTTCCCACCTGGCCGATGCCCAATTTTTACGCTTGATTACTTTAATTAGGACCCACTGGCCTGGTTGTACCAAGCAGGGTCCCTGCTGTTGCTGTGGAAGAGAGAGAGAGATGGAGGTAATATCTTTCTTACTTAACATTTTTCTCATATAGTCTGCTAAGTTTTCACTCATGTTCTCATCTTCTGAGATAAATGGTCTAAATTCTGGTAGTAGGAATGGTCTCCCATACAATATTTCAAACGGGGTTAACTTCTTCCTGCCTGGAAGCATGTGCATGTTTAGCATGACTAATGGTAAACAGTAAAGCCAATTTTTTCCTGTCGCTGCCATTGTTTTCCTCAATTTATTTTTAATGGTACCATTAGTTCTCTCCACTAATCCAGCTGACTGTGGGTGGTACGCACAGTGGTTTTTCAACTCTATGTGTAATGCTTTACTCAAGTGGTTGATAATCCTGTTCACAAAATGTGTGCCATTATCGCTATATATTTTCTCTGGTATACCAAACCTAGGAATTATTTGTGTCACTAAGGTTTTAGCCACTGTGATTGCGTCAGGGTGTGCACATGGTTTCGTTTCCACCCACCTAGAGTATACATCAATTATCACTAGGCAATATTTCTTCCCTTCACACTTTGTTAGTTCAATGAAATCCATACATATTGTCTGGAAGGGGTATGTTGGTTCTGGGAATGTGCCCCTTATGGGGTGATAGTTACCCTGAGGGTTATGTTGTGCACAAACAAGGCACCCTGCACAAAAATTTTTAAAATAGGTGTTTAATCCATAGGCTGAAAATATTCTGCTGACCATGTCTACCATACTCCCTCTTGAGACATGACTAATTCCATGGCTCAACATAGCTGCATATCTGAATAGCGATTTTGGTAAAATTGGTTTCCCTTCTATACTCTCATAAATATTATCAGCATTTAGTTTACTCCCTTTCTTCAACCAGTATGTTTTTTCCTGTGAGGGTGCATTTGCCTGTAGTTGCTGTAGAATACTCTTGTCAATATGGTTTACTAAATACACAGATGTGTAGCTGTGTAAGAGAAAAATGTGTATGTTTCCCGTTTGAGCCGCTTGCTTTGCAGCTGTATCTGCCCTGCCATTTCCTATTGAAATTGCGTCTGTGTTCGTGGTATGAGCCACACATTTACATACCGCAATCTTCAAGGGCAGTTGAATGGCTTCAAGTAACTGCAAAAGGAGTTGTTTATGAGTGACTTGCCTGCCAGTAGATGTGACCATACCTCTATTTTTCCACAATTGTGCAAATATGTGCACAGTTGAGAATGCATATTGGCTGTCGGTGTATATATTTACTATTTGTCCCTTTCCTATTTTACAGGCTTCAGTAAGGGCCACGATCTCAGCTGCCTGTGCTGAAAAATGTGATGGAAGTTTTCCTGCTCTTATAGTTTCTTCTTGTGTTACTACTGCATATCCCGTTGCATTTGTACCATCTTTGTTTCTACTTGATGACCCATCTACAAACAGAGTTAGTGTAGCCTCGGTGTATGCAACATCTCTAAGGCCGTCTCTTGGTGAGACTTCTTTTTCTATGATTTCAGTACATGCATGTGGTGTACCATCTTCCTGGATGGGAACTAACGTTGATGGGTTCAGTGTTGTGCACCTTTCTATGTGCAAGTGTGGTTGTGACAGAAGTATAGTCATGCATGATAAGTGTCTTGAAGGGGAAAGGTATGAAACCTTATTTTGTAGTAGAATGACAGATACAGCATGTGGTACTCTTAGAGTCAAAGGGTGGAACAGGACTAAGGCTGCCGACGCCAGAACTGCCATGGAAGCCGCCACTACAGCCTGTACACAAACCGGAAGTCCCCTGGCTACAGGGTCCAACCTGGTTGAGTAAAAAGCCAAGGGTCGGTCTCGCAGGCCATGTTTCTGAGTCACAACAGAAGTCATATAGCCTCCCCTTGAGTCAACAGTTTGTACAAATGGCTTGCTGTAATCTGGCAATCCCAATACAGATGTTCCCACTACTGTGTTCTTAAGCTGAATGAATGCTGCTTCAGCTTCATGTGTCCACGCTACCTTTTCATTAGCTGACATTGATTGTGCATAAATAAGGTGTTGTATGGGCCCTGTAAGTTCTGCATAGTTGGGAATCCAACTCCTGCAGAAATTTACCATCCCTAAGAAAGACATAACTTGTCTCTTTGTGACCGGCTTAGGGGCTTCTAGTATGGCCCTTTTCCTAACTGGGTCTAGTGATCGTCCCTTTCTGCTCACTAGGTATCCCAGGTACTTCACTTCTGCTTTCCAGAGCTGTAATTTATCCCGACTAACCTTATGTCCCTCTTCTGCCAGGAATGTGTGTTATCTGGCTGCATGTCATTTAGGAGTGTATGTGGATCTGGCACCGTGGGTACTCGGGAAATTACAGCTTTATTTACTGCTTGCAAATCCTGCACTAATCTCCAAGCTCCGGTTGTCTTCCTGACTGGGTAAAGTGGGGTGTTACATGGGGATCCTGGGCATTCTATTATAATCCCTTTCTCAATCAAAACTTTTATAATAGGTTCTATGCCCTTCTCTGCTTCAGGTTTTAGAGGATACTGTCTCTGATGTGGCTAAAAAGTACTTTTTGGGGTGATTTTTACTGGCTCTACCCCCTTTATAAGGCCTACATCAGCGGGCCCTGTGGACCATAAGGTGTCCGGAAGGCTCTCTAATGCTACCTCCTGTTCCTGAGTGAACAGTATCTGTGTGTTGTGTCATGGTTCCTCTAACAGAAGAACTTTCTCCCACCTGGATGACTGTAAGTGTATTCCTTTCTTTGTCTCTGTTACCCAGTTTAGGATTTTCCGATATATGTTTGTGCTCGGTGAGTACTGCACTCCGAGGTCATAGGGTAAGTACTCCCATGGTGTTTTATCTGTCTGAGCCTCTTCTACCATCCCTCCTACCTGTACCCACCTTCCACCAGCTGGCATAGTCAGTGATATGTGTGGCACTGTGTGTCCTGCATAGAGGAACTGGTCTTGATTATTCAGTTTTACTCCCACCCCTGTATACCTATTTTCTGTCCAGTATATGTAATCCAAGGTTATTCTGGTATTGGTGTGTTTGAAAAATGTTTTTTCATAGTCCACATCCCTCCCCGATGTACTTTCAAATTTCATAGTGCAGTGTAATGACCCTGTGCTTTGTTTTACACTGGAAGATGGAGCTAGGTCATTAGCCATGGCTACCAAAGTGCTGGATACTTGTGCCGGCCCTTTCGACACCATGTCTAATGTGTAAAAGTAATGTGGTTCACCCATCTCCTGCACTACATTCACATCGACAGGTATGTCCCCCATGTATGCTTTCATGCCTTTCTCTGTGGGAACCACTCTAATGTTGCATTTCAGCATCAGATCTCTACCCAAGAGATTTATCGGGCATCTAGGGGAGAGTATAAAAGGATGCTCAAATGTTTGGCCATTGAACAATCTCACTGTAAGTGGGCATGATACAGGTTCACTATGTGTCTGTCCTGCTGCTGACCTAACCAGTATGTTTTGTGATGACGTATAAATACTCCATGTGCCATCATCGCTCAATACTGATTTACATGCTCCTGTATCACATAAAAATGTTATCATTACCCCCTCTACATCTAGCTGCATGACTGGTTGTTCTTCTAAAGCCATTAAGTCTATACATGATTCT
Organism: Discoglossus pictus; assembly: GCA_027410445.1. Taxonomy (NCBI): domain Eukaryota; kingdom Metazoa; phylum Chordata; class Amphibia; order Anura; family Alytidae; genus Discoglossus; species Discoglossus pictus. The sequence goes on from CM050170.1 coordinate 63,802,118, forward strand.
AAATTCAACACATCATTTTTCCCTGGCAATTTTACATCATTATTACCATACTCATACAATTCAGATTCATGCAATTCCTGTTTAGCAAATATTAGTAAAGGAAGGGTACAACCTGGTTCTAATCATTTGTCAGTCTGGTCATCGTCATCTGCTCCCTCTTCCTCCTGGTACTTTTTGTTTCTGCAGGAACGTGCTAAGTGGCCGGCCTTGCCACATACGTAACAATTTCCATAAAATTTGTCCTCTGCTTCCACCTCGACCTCGTCCACCTCCTCTCCCTCCACGTTTTTGGTTATTTCCACCATCACCAGAAAAGAAAGCAAAAAGTTATAGGTTGCGCTTTCCCATCAACAGAAGTCATCAAATACACCTCCTTTGGTTTACTATCTTGCTTTATCTGTTTCTTTTCATTTGCTCTCTTACACTGCTCCTCTGCATGTTTAGCATATTCTATGGTTTCCCTAAGGGGACATGTTTTGTAAGTAATTTGGTGTTGTATCACAAAGTCATTTATTTGTTTAGCTGCTGAGCATATGGTCCAGCATCATCATATGGGTTAGGTCTGGCTACCCCGCTATGGCTGTCAAATACTACCCGCAACCTCCCTATATATTGTTCCACACTTTCATCATCTTTCTGTACACACTCGTTTATCTTAGTCCAGTCTGCGTCTGTCAGCTATTCTGCCTATTAGAGTGTCTACTCTTTGGGTCAGTTCTTGTGATCCATATTGCAATGGCTCCCCCCTTGGGTCCAGTGGATTCCAGTCACCTTCACTAAGGATCCAATCGGACCCTAATATCTGCCTCAGACACCGTACAACCTAAACACCATTTAATTTAAAACTTTGCTGCAATCGCTGGAACTTAAGTCTGAAAATTCCCATATTGTCATTTGGGTGGGGGACTCCTTCTACAGCTCTCCTCACATCTGCATCTGTCCATGCTCGGTATACTAGCATTGTGGGTGGCAACACATTTCCCCCCTCTAGGATTGGGAACCTCAATTAAAGGATATAATGGCACAGATGTCATTCCCTTACCTCCATAATGATGATCTGGTGCCCGCCTGGTTCTGGCGGGCCGTCCGTCATAAGGTGGTGGTGTCGGAGGAGGTGGATTTGGAGCGGTGGCGGCAAGCAGGTATTTGCGGGCATCATCAAATTCGTCCTCTACATCATCACTATAAGTGACCATATTCCCAGGAGTTGGAGGGGCGGTCAGTCGTGGAAGGATTTTCTGTGTACACATAAACATATCCTCTTCCGAAGGAGAGAGGTGGTTAACATTACATGTCCCTCCCCCCGTAGGCACCGTCATTGTGATACACATTTGCCTTTTTGTTTTCATCTTCAACAATTTGTTATTTTTAGTATAGAAAATGTATTTACTTTTTAGTATTTTTATGTTGATTTCCTTAATTAAGTAACGTTGCGTTTACTTTTCCTTTCCTATACTTCTTTGTATATAGTAAAGCTCAATAAAGTTTGAACGTCTCCTATACCTTCCTTGTAATAAGGATTAATATTGCCAAGAAGTAGTGGATACAGGGCACCGATTTCCAGCAGAGGTAGTATAGTAGATGCTGTGTATCCAGTGGGTGCGGTGAGCATTGTCATCACTTAAAAGAGTTATAATAACATGCCTTTGTCTCTCTTTACAGCAACCACACTTCCTCCCTTCTGCTATGTTCCCTTAAGGTTACAGACAGACATATTTTACATAAAAAAACTAACACACACACACAGAGAAAATTGGAGTAGAAAGGGGAGTGGTCTGCTATGCTGACTGTGGGGGGTGGGCCAGACCCTGCACATCGTCACATAATACAGATCAATCACCTCCCTGCCCAAAGGTAAAGCATTGAGTAAAGGTACAAAGACACAGAAACTTTATATATATACACAAATACACATAAGAAAACAATTCTAGAATACAGTGTTCACAATTCCCACACATAAGTGTGTTTCTACCAGACATAAGTTACAGATGCACACCAGAAACCCTTTGCATAATAAACATGTCTTTAGAGATTACCTTGAAAACTGCAGGGTCTAGAAACCACACACCTGGCAGTGCCATTTATGCCCTAGAGAGCCTATCCACCTATACATATACATATATATACACATATACATATGTATATACCCACATATATATATATATATCTTGAACTCCTATAGTATCAATTAAAGTTAATAGATATACACAACAAATAATATCACAGGTACATGGAAATATACATAGCATTACATATACATACAACAACCAACAGACCTTTAATACATTTTCCAGAAATAATCTGTATATCTCCCACCCAGTGCTTCATACACACAATCTTACAGAGTATTTTAGTAAGAAGTTATGAATACACAGAAACTGCAGACAAAATATTTCAACATGGTATAACCAAGTAAAGAATGAGAAAGAATACATATGTACATATATACATACACTCACAAGTACACAGAAATATACAGAATGTTTACAGGTATATATAATAACCAAGAAACTGTTATCCGTGTGACACCCCTCACAAACATACATACACCCGGTACCGGTATTTAAATCATACAAAATGGTAACATGCACACACATACATATTTTCTTGCAAGAGCTCATGTGAAAGTCAGACTCATTTACCCCTTTTTCATGGTAAGCTTTCTCAATATTGTTACGTACGGAGAACTTATTTTATAGTCTTTTCCTCAGGATAATGACTCTTTTACCTCCCTATGGGTAAGTTTCAACCCTTCTACCTATTACTAGGCTAGAAACCTAGTTGTACAACTCTTTTACCTAACATCACCGTAAGGTAAGGACCTACAGAACATACACACAAATGCAAAATGCAACAGAAATTCAGGTACGCACTGTCAGTTCGCATGTAAGCTGTGCCTTGTCATCCCCCGGAAAAACAAACACCTTTGGTCCAACTGATCGTATATATCAGGCCTGAGGTCTTTCTCAAGGTAAGGGAGTCCTCAGTGACTTACCCCCCCGTGCACGGTAAAAGGAGTTTTGCTTCGTCCGAGGAATGATAAGGGAAACAACCACCGTTCGAAGGACCAAAATGATAGGATCAGATTAGTGAGTAATTATATATTCTGATTGTGTGTGTCAATTATATCTGGGCACCTAGATATAATGAGAGATAAATAATGCACAGAAATCAGAGTGTCATCAGGATAATCTCTGCTCTTTATTTAGACAGTCTGTCTCTTATATAGCATAGAACACGTCACAACTTATTAGCATAGTTGGAAATAGGGTTAAATACAAAATTGCAAGCAACTGTCTTTTCAGACAATGTTTACTCGGCAAAACACCATCTAAAAAAAACCCCTGTTTGCTTCAGATACATTGTCTCAGCAGTATCTGAAGCAAAAACAGGAAACAGGATACAGATGTTTTATACATAGACACTCTACAGATCACGCACTTAAACATTCTAGTGAGATAAGGAAAATGCTGAGATACTTTTATAATTTCTACAACATACAGTTTTTATAACATACAATTAATTTCTAAATGAAGCAATTAAAATACCTAACAAATTCCGCTGAGAAGCGACTCATGGTTTGGATATGGTCAATTTTTTGTAGTACTTCTCTAAATGTAGGGGTAGTGTGTTTCCAGTGTTTCGCTATAATGCATCTGGATGCCAGGAATATTTGGTTGGTTAGGAATTGCTCGCTTTTTGTTAGTTCCTTGTTCGGGAGTCCTAATAGAGCTTCTTCTGGTTTTTGTTGTATAGTTTTCCCCCATAACTTCTCTAGCGTGCTATATGTTGCCTGCCATATGTGCCTAATTTTGGGACAATCCCAGAGCATGTGTACTAATGAACCAGTGTGTCCACATCCACGAAAGCACTTGTCGGGAAGAGTTTTATTTGAGTTGTGTAGTCTCATTGGTGTGAGGTACCATCTCATGACTGTTTTTAATGCGTTCTCTTTCAAGGTGATGTTTAAAGAAGACATGTTGGCCTGTTTGATAACCTGATTCCATTGTTTGTCATCTAATGTGATGTGTAACTCTGATTCCCAAGTCTCCTGATAGTGTGGCTTATCTACACTAGACTGTTCAGCTAGGTTTTTATATATCACTGAAATGTTGCCTTTGCCACCCGGGTTGTTTTTTTTTTTTTTTTTTTTTTTTTATTAAACAAACAAAATAAATACAAACTGAGGTTCTTTGAACATAAATATTACAGAAAAAAAACGTCATTACATAAAATAGTTTAACATTCTTACTCATTCATTCCACAATCATTCTTAGAAGGGAAGGAAAATGAAGAGATGGAAAATCAGCTAGTTGATCCTTGATTTTCGTCCCATAATTTCCATTTCAAAGGATCCAATTTAATTAAACCCCTTTGGGTATAGTTCCTTTCCAATTCGCGAGTGTGTTTTATTTTCCAAACAATGTCTGAAAATAGAGGAGCAGTCTTATTTTTCCAATTACTGATTATTAATTTTTTAGCTATTGAAAGGGTCAGGATAACAAGTGCTTTTTTCTCTATACTGACATCGTCTGGAAAAAAATGTAACAAACTGCATTCTCCTGTCATTGGCAAATGTATTCCCACCATTTTAAATAACAATTCATAACATTTTTCCCAAAAAGACTTTAGTTTGGGACATTCCCATAGAATATGTAATAGATTAGCTGAATTACCGCACTCCCTCCAGCATAGTTTGTCCGAAGGACAGTGTGAAATTTGAGAAATTTTCATCGGAGTAATATACCAATTGTTAATTATTTTAAAGTGCATTTCTCTAAGTGATGGTTGTTTAATAAATCTATTAGTCAGGTTAAAGGCTCCCTCCCAGACCCTCATTTCTACATCCAGATTTAAGTTCAGTTCCCATTGTTTCATGCTGCTCGTTTTAGTCTGTTCCCCCAAGGATCTTATGGTACTAAAACATCTTGATATCAAATGTTTTGTCTCCATTTTAAGGAGAATTTTTTCCATAGGTTTTAGCTCATTGTCGTTTTGTGGGCCAAAGTTAAATTCGCCACAGGCTGCTCTATACGCTTCATATATTAACCATCCTTCTGCTGCAATGTTAAATTTGTTTCTAATTTGTTTGAAGGACGCTATTGCTCCCTCAATCAACGTGTCTTTAACACGTTCTAAACCTTTGTTGTTCCACACTTTGAGCGCACCTACCATATTTGGATGTAACAGGGCTACCACAGGCGTAACTACACTGCCTTTGGGAAGCAAGTTTTTACTCTTATTAATCTGTCTCCAATTTCTTAGAATTTCTTTTATCACAGATGATCCCATCATAAGATCCTTATAGAAGGGTTTCTCCCCAAACACCAGAGAAGATGGATGATAATCTGGGATCAAAGCCTTTTCTATAGTCATCCAAGGTAGTCTATCTGCTGGTTCCAGCCATTTCAAAGTGTGTGCTATACAATTAGCTTCTTGATAAAGTTGCAGCGATGGGTAGGAGACTCCTCCTTTTAGGAAACTCCTCCCCATCACTGCTTTTTTCACCCTCATATACTTCGAATGATGTATAAAATAATCAATTGCTTGTTGCAGTTTCTTTAACCAATATCTTGGGATTTTATAAGGAATACATCTCAGCACATAATTCAGTCTTGGGAGTAAAATAATTTTAACTACAGCAATTCTACCATAGAATGAAAATCTATCTCCTCTCCATTTCTCTATAATATTTGTAAACTTGGCATATAACTCTTTATAGTTTATATCTACCGTTCCCTGAGCGTTACCTAAAATTATGATACCCAGATGTTTAAATGATTTAGAGTTCCAATTAAAAGGATAGGTAACTTTCAGCTTCGTTAACAAGCTTACTGAAAAGTTGGAAAACAATGTTTCTGATTTCTTATAGTTCAATTTATAATAAGAGATTTTACTGTAGCTTTGTATTAAATTTGACAGATATTGAAGTGAAACCTCAGGTCTGGTGAGAGATAAAACAACATCATCTGCATATAAACTGATTTTATGCTCCCTCTCTCCCACCCTGATCCCATGAATTTGTGGGCATGATCTTATGGCTTCAGCCAATGGTTCTATCATCAGTGCGAACAAGGTGGGAGAGAGGGGGCAACCCTGTCTAGTGCCATTTGATATTCCAAAGGGAGTTGTTCTACATCCCAAACCTGTTACTTCTGCCAGGGGGAGTTTGTACAGAGCCCCTACCGCTCGAGTCCCAAATTCCCCAAATCCAAATTTGGACAGTGTTAATTGCATGTATTCCCACCCTATTCTGTCAAATGCTTTTTCGGCATCTAAAGACAAGAACAGGGTGGGAATTCCTTTTGCCCTTGCTACCTCACCCAAATCCATGATCTTCCTGATGTTCTCTGATCCTTGTCTTCCAGCCACAAAACCCATTTGTTCTATTGCGATTAGTTTCTCTATATTTTTTTGGATTCTAAGTGCCAGAATTTTTGCATACAATTTAATATCTGCGTTTAATAGTGAAATGGGTCTGTAGCTGGCACACAATTGTGGGTCTAGGTTGGGCTTAGGGATCATTATTAATGCTACTTTTGTCATTTCCTCTGGCATAGTACCTTTTGTTTTGATTTCATTAAACATTTCTGTCAAACAAGGACTTAAAATTTGGCAAAAGGTTTTGTAAAAAAGATTAGTGTATCCATCTGGGCCTGGCGTGGTATAAAGTTTCAATTTTTTAATTACTTGTTGAACTTCCTGGATTGTAATGGGGTTATTAAGTTCCGTTAGATCATCTTCTGATAGTTTTGGTAATTGAATACCATCCAAAAATGTTTGTATTTCCTCTACTGTCGGTTTATTAAGGGAAGGTTTTTTTTCCAGATTGTACAAGCCCTGGTAATAGTTTGAAAAAGCTTGTCCTATTTCTTGAGGGGAAGAGAGGTATTTACCATTTTCTTTAATAACTACTATTCTTTTCTTTTCTTTTTTCTTTTTCGCTTGAGTGGCTAGTAATTTACTATTTCTATTGTTTTGAAAATGATATATTTGTTGATAATACCAAAGGGAGCTATCTGATCTATGTTGATTAATCTTATTTATTTTATTTTGAATTGATTTAATTTCCATCATAATCTGAGGTTGGGGGTCCAACACAAATCTAGATTCCAGTTTATTCAAATCTATGTGTAATTTTTTAAGTGAATCTCCTCTCTGTTTTATCAACTGAGCTTTAAGTTTGATAATCAAACCTCTTGTGAAAGCTTTTTGTGCATTCCAAATCGTGCAATATGAAGAAACAGTGTGATTATTTAAATCAAAAAATTCAGAGATTTCTTTATTTAGAATTTCCTTATTTTTTTCTATTTTTATTATAGTGTCGTCTAGTCTCCATTGTGATCTGTCTAATTTTACTTTATTTATTTCAACCGTTAGTGTGGTGTACGCGTGATCTGAAATTACAATATTACCTATTTCAGTGTGTGTTATTTTATTAATTATTTGAGAATTTACTAATATTAAATCAATTCGTGAGTACGTATTATGAGGGTTTGAATAAAATGAGAATTCTTTTTGATTTGGGTGCTGAACTCGCCAAGCATCAAATAAACTGTTATTTATAATCCATTCTGTAAATGCTTGAGAAATTTTATTCCTTCTTTTTAAATTGTTGTTCACCAATGTTTTGGACCTATCCAGATTTATGTTTGAGACCAAGTTAAAGTCCCCTGCCATAATGAGCGGGCCCTGTGCATATTTCTTAATAAGCTTACCTACTTTTTTTATAAATTCCATTTGTTTCTCATTAGGAGCATATATATTGATCAACGTTATTTTCTGATTATTAATTTGGCCATTCCATAAAATATAACGTCCATCTGGATCTATAATTGTAATTACTTCCACTATTTCTAATTTATTGGAAAAAAAAATTGAAACTCCTCTCTTTTTTTTTTCCCCTGTTGAATGATGTCTAAGATCAAAGTAACCTTCCGCAAACCCAGGAATTTTTTCCTTCCCCCAGTGGGTTTCCTGGAGAAAAATCAGATCTGCTTTTTCCTTTTTACAATATCTGTAAATTGTTCTCCTTTTGCTAGGTGAGTTTAAACCCCTAACATTCCAACTTAATAGTTTCAAAGCCATTTTTGTAGAGATATTTCTATAACATTACTATGATTTAACAAACCCTTACTTGAGAGTGCTTCATTTGCTGTAAATTTATAGATTAGCGAACAAGACCCTTCTTTACTAACATTCATACATACATTCATACTATTGGAACCGATTGGGTTATACTGCATTCTTTTCCCAATTATGTTCCGCAGGGATTCAGCCGTTGTTCAAAATGGATAGCGGTATAATGTGGAGATGGCAGTACCGTTTACTTAAATTATTTATCCTATAATTCTATATCTACTTTCTTAAGACTATTAAATGCTAAGCGAAATCATTACTAATCTTCCCCTTTCATTTCTTTTTTCTTTTTTTTCTTTTTTTTTTTTTTTTTTTTTTTTTTTTTTTTAACTTCTATTCTGTTTCTAAGAGAGAAAAAAAATAATTACTCTACACTACTTAAACTTTTAATACTGTCATTTCTTAGACTGTAGAAAAAGGGAAAAATAAGTCCTCCAATTTATATAATCAATAAATCCGGGTAAGGGTGTAAGCCAATGTCCACTTCTTTTCTCTCTTCTTGGGAGTCATTTCACCTGCCACTCTGGTGTTGAGATTTTCAATTCAGTAGTTAAATCCTTTGAGTCTCGTGCGTTAGTCTTCAGGTTTCTCAAAAAAATTTCTCCTTCTGCAATGGAACAGATCCTGTGCCAAGAGGATCCTTGTAAAATTAATAAACCTACTGGAGACGTCCATTTATAGATGAAGTTATGCTTTCTTAATTCTTGTGTTATGGGCCTAAATTCCTTTCTTCTGTTAATTGTCGCTTTTGATAAATCTGAGAAAATTTGTATTTTCTCATATGGAGCTTCAAATGTCTTTTTTGTATAACTTGCTTTGGAAATTGCTTCCTTTGTTGGAAAGTGATGGATTTTCACAATCACATCTCTAGAAGTTTTATTTTGTAAGTGCGTTGGTAGAGGGATTCTATGAACTGCCTCAAATTTCTGATCCAATTGTGAGAAGGATGGCACAATATTAGTGAATAAATCTTTTACATATGTTAAGAGTTCTTCTTTTTTTATATCTTCTGAGATTCCTCTTATGCGGAGATTATTTTTCCGTTCTTTATCTTCCATTTTATTTATTTGATCATTCAAAGTTATAATTTGAGTAGACATTTTTGAGGATTGCTCCAATAACATATTATGGTCCATGACTAATTTATCGAATTTGACTTCCAATTCTGCTGATCTTTCATTCACTTCCTTTATTGATTTGGCGTTTTCCATAATTTGGATCTTGATCTCTGCTAGAAATTCTGCTTGGAAGTTCTTCAAAATTTCTTTCATTTTATCAGTAGTAAGTAAATTCCCTTCTTGGGATTCAGATTCTCTGGTTGGTGAACTGGGAGAGGGAAGGGTTGTATTTGGGTTTGACCCTTCTTTCACCAATTGTTTTTGAGTCAAATTGGTTAAATTTTTGGGAGTGAAAAAGGGGGATGGCTCTGCCGTCAGACTCTTTCTTACTTTAGCTTTGCTTTTCGTGGCCATTTTATCACTTTTTTTCCTCCCCAGTTTCACTTTTGCTTTTTTTTTCCCCTTATAACTCTTTCCCTTTAAATTTCTTAATATAGGGCTAATACCAAGAGTTAGACCCCTTGCTCTTTCTTTTTTTTTTTTTTTTTTTCCCTCTCCCTTCTTGTTCTCTATCCCTTTCTTTATAGAAGTACTTTTATGGGAATGTTTAAAGTTCCATATTGGTTCAGATTTATCTAATTCCAGCTATTTTTAACTTCTCCCAAACTCTGTATAGCTTTAATAAGCTTGAAAAAGCCTCTGAGTGTTACCCGAATTTCCACAGAAATATCCGGACAATGTAATCCCCCAAAAATGGTGGACATATATCCTTTCCAGTATTTTTAGGGGTCTTTGGAGGAGATTTGTATAATCTTATCCTTTTGTTTTTGTAGATTATTTACTAGGGACTCAATGGCTTCATTAACCGTGTGCACAGTCTTTTAATGATTTGTCAGACTTTTTTGAGCAAGTTTGCTCCCTTATGGAGTGATCTTTTTAAAGTGTAGCGTTCTGCACGCTTTTACCAATGTTGCTGTGTAAGTGTTCTCTGTAGGTGCCAAGTCCAGTAGCTGAGTCTCATGTCATATATTACAGCAATTGCTGCATTGTGTTCCACTTATCAAGAATAGAAAAAATAATAGTTTACTTAACTTTGTTAATCATGCCTCCAGGGTTCAGTCTGCCTTGTTGCTGGCTCAGCGTCCATTGCAGTCTCTGTGCTCCAAGCCTCTTGAGTCTGCGCTGCTGAGGTCCGCCGTCACGGCACTACAAGCTTGCCTGTGAGGTCCACGCTTCCTCCTTGAAGTTAACACCAGCTTTTCCCCTTCTTGCGCTTTATGCCCTGTAGTCAGAGCTGGACATCCTTTCTGCATATGACGCTCTCCGCTACTTCCGCTCACCCTTTCCCAGAGCCGTCGGATCTCTGCTACACACAGCTCTGCTTGGCCGCAGGGCCTTCTCCTCAGCTCCTTTCTCCTTTAGCAGTAGTATTTTAGAGGGCTATGCCCGCTCTCGCTCAGCACACGGCTGCCATCGGTCCTCTCTCTCCCGGACGCCTTCTCCACCCGCTGACGCCGACCTTTGCGGCTACATTACCATTTCCGGTCACTCCCCTTTGCCACCCGGGTTGTTAATGCAACAGTGTTCATATGTTGATTTTCTGTTCTGGCTATTTGATTTTGTAGTCTGAAACAGCGTCTGTTTAATTATCATAAGATTAATCCATTCGTTGTTGGGGATCTGATTTAATGTGTCTCCTTGAGCCCCAGTCCATGTGTCTGCGACAATAGTCACTTTTTGTTGTATCCACCATTTCATTTGGGAGCTTTTGTTTGTGTGGTCCACCTTATGTGATTGCCACAGAGGGGTTAGGCCCGAGCCTATGTGTAGCATGGGGGATTTTTTATTTATTTCCTTCCAAATTTTCAGTGAGTTACGGATGCAACTTGTAAGATTGTGAATTTTTAAATCTGAGTGCAGGCTTAGCCACAAAGCGTGTGATAATGTTATATTATTATTTTCTAAGGTTTGTTTTTCTATTTCGACCCATGTAGGGATGGCTTCTTTTTTGTACCAGCTGGTCAATTGTTCCAGTCTTGTGGCTTTGTAATAATTTACCAGGTTTGGAAAGGCTAAACCTCCTTTTTGTGTGGGTGCATGCATCGTATTTCTGTTAATTCTTGGTTTCTTGTGGTTCCAGGTGAATTTGAAGAGAGTTTTTTGTAGTGATTTTATGGCTGATAGGTTAATTGGCGTAGGAATCGCCCTAAATAAGTATAAGATTTTCGGGATAATATTCATTCTGATCGCGTTTATTTTACCAGTCCAAGATATATTGAAAGAGGACCATTTCTCTATGTCTTGTTTGATTTTACTGATAATTTGGGGAAAATTTGCCTCATATATTTGCTCCGTCGAGCCTGGGATGTTAATACCCAGGTAAGTCAGATATTTTTGGGCCCATTTCATGGAAAAGTTTTTGTCTAGATTTTCTACTACCTTCCTGGGGAGAGAGATGTTGAGTGCCTGACTTTTAGCTGTATTGATTTTAAAAACCTGAGATGGTGCCGAATTTTGTGAGTAAATGGAGTAGGTTGGGCAGGCTAGTTATTGGTTCGGTTAGTGATAACAGAATATCATCTGCGAAGAGGTTGATTTTGTATTCTTTAGGTCCTACTTTTATACCTTTTATGTCTGGGCAGGTTCTGATTGCGGTCGCCAGGGGTTCTAGGCATAGAGCAAATAATAGAGGGGAGAGCGGGCAGCCCTGTCTAGTTCCTCTGGTGATTTTGAATTTTTTAGACCTAAAACCCTGATATGTTATAAAAGCCTCTGGGTTCGCGTAAAGGGCCTGCATACCTCTTATGAAGGTTTCTCCTAGACCCATTCTGATCAACACCTCCCACATAAAGGTCCAATCTATTCTGTCGAATGCTTTTTCTGCATCCAGTGAAAGAAGCATTGAATGTATGTCGTCCTTTTTAGTTATTTCTATGAGATTCAGCACTCTCCTGGTGTTATCTGGGGCTTCTCTGCCTGTAATGAATCCCACTTGATCTGGGTGGACAATCTTTGGTAGTAACGGGGCTAGTCTGTTCGCCAAAATCTTTGTGTATAATTTCATGTCTGTATTAATCAGTGAGATTGGCCTGTAGCTTCCACATTGGATCGGGTCTTTACCTTCTTTAGGGATTACAATGATTTTTGCCTCCAAAAATTCCGGTTTTATAGGAGGACCTTTTAAGAATTCATTAAATAGTTCGTGTAAATATGGGAGTAGGTGTTGTGAGCATTGTTTGTAGTAAAAGTTTGTAAACCCGTCTGGGCCGGGTGCCCCATGTGATTTAGTTGTCTTAATCGCCTCCTTAATTTCCTCTAGCGATATGGGTCTAGCCAATTCTTCAGCTTGGGTATTTTTAATTTGCGGGAGTTCTGTTGTGTTAAGGAAGCTATTTATTTGTGAGATGTGGAATTTGGACCCTGAATGAGGAGGGGCTGAGTAAAGCTCCTCGTAGAAATGTCGGAATGTTTCCGCTATCTCGTTTGGTTTAAAGACAAGATTATTATTTTTGTTACTTATCTTAGGGATGAAGGAATTAGCCCTTTGTGTTTTTAGTTTGTTAGCCAACATAGTGTCAGGTTTGTTGGCGCTTCTGAACATTGTTGCTTACGAACGTTGGAGAATGGTCACCATTTTTTTCCTAAGAATTGAGTTTAGTTGTTGTTTTTGGGACAAAATTTTGTTAAAGATTTTTGGGTCGTGTTTCCTCGTGAATTGTGTCTGTAGGTCTGCTATTCTAGATTTAATAATGTTCATTTGTGCTTGATCTAGTTTTTTCGTTGTTGCTCCTATTTGAATGCAGACTCCTCTAATGACTGCTTTATGGGCTGCCCACACTCCCCCCCTGTTTACCTCGCCCCCATTATTGACCGCAAAGTAGTCATCTATCGCTTTGGTAATTTTATCTTTAGATCTGATGTCATTGAATAGGGGTGGGTTTAATGTCCACGACGGGGACTGCCCCGATGGGATGATGCCGTTTAATGAGATCTGGACCAAGTCATGGTCTGACCACGCAATGGGGTGTATATTTGCGTCAATTAGGTTGTGGGCTAGTCGCTGTTGAATTAGCACGTGGTCGATTCGCGAGTGGGATTGGTGTCTAGAGGAGAAGAAGGTGTATGACCTATCTGATGGATATATTGCTCTCCATGTGTCTATCAGCCCGTGGGATTTTAGCATGTGTTTGAGTGTTTTGGTAGCTGCTGGTGCGGTGTGGGTAGAGGACTTGGCTGATCGGTCCCTATCTGGATCTAGAACGGTGTTCATGTCCCCCCCTATTATGAGAGTGACTGGACCCCATCCTGTCATCATTTGTGATATTTTATTGAAGAATTGTGATTGGTCCGTATTTGGAGCGTAAAGGTTAAGGAAGGTTATCTTTTGTTCTTGGATGGTCCTGTGAATTGCAATAAATCTCCCTTCTGGGTCTAATTGAGTTCTGGAGTGGCAAAAATTTAATCTATTGTGAACTAAGATTGTCACTCCTTTTTTTTTCTCTTTAGCCGTCGCATGGTATGCTTGTCTGTAGTTTTTCCCCCAGTATCTAGGGACAGCCAATTTTTTAAAGTGTGTTTCCTAGATCATGACTATGTCCCCCCTAAGTTTTTGATATTCTCTTATTGCTATCCCTCTTTTAACAGGTTCATTAAGGCCTTGTGTATTGTGTGAGATTATGTTAAGGGTCATGGTGTGTCCTACCTTTAGGCTCTTTGTACCTTTTGGGAGGTGAGTCGTTGCGTGACGATGTTTTGATGTTTTGCTGAGACTGTCCGGTAGGCCTCCCGCTGGGACTTAGTGGAGTACACCTGGAAGTTAGTTCTATTAGGGTAAACAAGAAGGTAGAAGTCGATGTTAATACAAGTACGTAGATGTCAAAAAGCCAAAGGAGACTCTATGTCTATTCTTTCCTTTGTTTTGTTGATAAGGGTTTTGGAATGATTAAGATTATGATTTAACAATGTCACTGAGAACTAGATAGTTACGCTGGTAAGTAAAAGTTCAGTTATTTTAAGTATTTTTGGAGATAGTAGTATTGAAACTTACTAGAGGGTAGCCTTCGCTATCCTCCTTAACTTGTTTGGTGAGTCCACCCGTGTCTTTATCTGACACTGCATGGAATCGCCTGTTTTGTTCTTTTTTATTAAACTAAAACAGATCGCCCTTAGGGGGCTTTTTAAGAAGGCTATAATTTTTTAAAGTGAAAAGTGGTCTTACAAATATCTAAGATATTTACCTGTTTCGAGGGTTTACTGGGAATAGTTTGCTAAGAGGCCCAAGGAGGCAGTATCAACCAGGGAATTGACTCATTAGTGTAGTAGTTAACTTATCCTTTTTTTTTTTTTTTAGAGTTAACGTGGGCTATTATGTACATGGTAAGATGGTAAGATGCCCACTCTTGACTCATGTCAGGGCGACTATGAATTGAATATATCTCTTGTTTGTTATAAGTAGAACAATTTCTGGGCCGTTGTAGGGCTGTGGGTATGTTGTACTGAAGCTAGTGTCTCCTAATGGGGTCTAAGATTAACTATTGGGAAAGCCTGCTAATGTCTTTTACATAAACAATCCCAAGGGATGTGATATTGACCGGTTCTATTCCCCCTTGGCTTGACTTAGTAGTGATAAATCTTCCCTCGTAAAGACTAAAAAGACCGCATATGGAAAAGAAAGATAAGAGAGAAAAGGCAAAATGATATAACACAAAACATTAGTTTAAGTTTAAGAGTTCGTCTTGTCTGAACGTGTGACATTTCTCTCTCTGTCACGAGGAGTTGACCCTCTTCTTCTCTCTCCTCGATGTCTGTTTTCCAAGGGAAGCTCAGGAACTGTCTGCAGGTGAATGTTCCAAGAATTCAATAGACTGATTCCTTCTTCCAGGGACCGGACCGAGAAGAATTTGTTGTCCCTTGAAATTGTCAGGCGAAATGGAAAGCCCCAAGAGTATCTCCAGCCCTGAGCAAGGATGCAGTCCAGAAGGGGCTTCATATTTCTCCTTTTGGTAAGCGTTAGCTGTGAGAGATCGGAAAAAATCTGAGGTTGTTGTCCTTCAATTTCAGGTATGCCACCCCTGGATGCTTTCATAAACAGCTCTTTTGTGGTGAAATAATGAAATCTTCCGATGATATCTCTTGGTCTGTCTTTCATATTTGGACGTCCCCCCAGAGCTCTATGTATACGGTCTAAGGTATATTGTTCTGA
Source organism: Discoglossus pictus (assembly GCA_027410445.1). Lineage (NCBI taxonomy): Eukaryota > Metazoa > Chordata > Amphibia > Anura > Alytidae > Discoglossus > Discoglossus pictus. The sequence continues at coordinate 63,817,517 of CM050170.1, forward strand.
ATTTAGTTCTGGTAACAGAAATTCGCATAGTTCATACATGTATCCTTTCAAGTCAGTAACTGATTCAGGGACGTTGCGTAATCTCACGTTCTGTCTCCTAGTTCTGTTTTCTAGGTCTTCTTGAAACAAAAGGTGATTAGCTTGTTCTTCTTTTAGTGAAGCAATTTCTGCTTCTAGTCGCTGATGAGATTGTTGTAGGTCTTCATATTTTCCTTCAAGTATGTTTGTCTTAGTGTCTATCTTTTTTATTTCGGACTTTAGCTCTGTGGACACTTTCATAATCTCCGTTTTAATATCTTCTCTGAACGTGCGAATTAAATCTTTCAGGTCTTGTATGTCACCTTTGGTGCTCGATGTGGATTGTTCCATTGTCATTGGCCCAGTGGGACTTGTTGTTGGTGGGAGCGTCTGGGGGGTTGTTATTGTTGTCTTTGGAGGGTAGTAGGCTTGGATATTTTTGTTGCTTTTCCTTGTTGCGACTCCAGCCATAATACTTTGTAAGTAACTGTTCACTTTTGACTTATGTTAGCGCCCCCTTTGTGTGGGCATTGGAGTAGGTTTACATCTTAGGGGAGCTGGACTCTGTGTAACCGGTAGAATGCCAGATTATAGCGAAGGTAGTTTTTCTCACCTCTATGCACTATTTGAAGTGGCCACTAGGAGTCACTGGAGTACAGCTAGTTTGTTCTTCAGTAATTCTTCCTTATGCTTGGACTGAGTTTTCGTTATTGTTTTTGTGGTAGTATATTAAAGTTTCCCCTTATAGCTTAGGAGATCTCTTGGTTTAGTAGGAGTCTTTTAACCCTCTAGAGTGTAAAATCAACCTCTGGAAGAGGGGAGATGTTGAGAGTCTTTATTGGATCTATATGCCTCCCTCTACTCAGAGGAGTATGAAGTATAGCCCCACTTTTGTCTGTTTTTTAGAGGTGTAAATGTCCTCTTACAGGTTGCAGTAAGCCCACTTTCTGTGTCACTTTGCCCGTGTCTTTTATAATGCTGTGGGGGTAGGTAAGCCAAGCGTACTTTGCCAGATCTGAAGCAGCAGAGTTGTATAATGGTCCTTATGCTGGTGTCCTTTGAGAGTTATCACTCTACTGTAGGGGTTTATTAAGTGGGTCCTTTTTCTTTTCTTTTTTTTCCCCTTATGTAGGATTGTCCCACCGTTCTACTGTAGGTTCCAGGCTCTTTTAGAAAATGGCCGCCGCTGATTTTTGGCGGGAAGCAATCTTGGTCCTGTGAGGATGCCGGTGGGTCAAAATGGCCGCCAATTGTAAGTTCTGGGCAGTTTCCACTCCACCATGTGGGTCTGTGGGTGCTCGTGTGTCCCTCTATCTAGGGTTCTTTAATGCCTCTTGTAGGGGTAATATTGTCCCTGCTTTTAAGATGTGCATTGGGTGAGTCCCAGCTTGTGTGTTCTTTATTTGTTCCCCTTAATTGGGCTGGAATACCAGGCTCTTATTGTACCCCTGGGGCAGTGTAGTACATGGGGGGGGTGCTCCGGATTGTGAGCCGGAGTGGCTCCTTACCCTGCTGTCATTTCCTCCCTTTCTCTAGGGCTGCCGTACTGGTGTGGCAGGAGACTCGGTGTCCTGGCTCTCCACCGCCGACGGCGTCTGCGTTCGCTGCGAGACCCACAGGATGTGCACGGAATGACCTCAGGTAACGTTCCTCCGATGTAGTTAGGCTTACTTGTTGTTATTGCTTTGGTCTCGCGGACCCTGTTACAGGTCTTGGGCCTGCTGTGGCTCTGTGATGCAGCGGTCGCTGTTTCTTGTGTCCTCCGCTGAGACTGGAGCTGTGCTGGTCCGGTGTGCTCTTTGGTCAGGGTCTTGTTGGGAGATCTCCCCTCCGGGGGAAGAGAGGAGACGCTCGGCGCGTATCAAGCGCCCGTCAGGCCCGTGTCCACGAGGTTGTGAAAAATTGTATGTTCCACTCCAAAATTACGTCTCTGTGGTCCTCGGGATTAGGTGGGACTTTGTGTAGTGGAATTATAGTTTTTATGCGTGAATTAATCACGTTATTATGGCTAATTTCGGTCGCCTAGACGGAGCTCCCTTGTAGCACGACCGTTCAACTAGCTTGCTGGACACGCCCCCCAAGGAACTAATTGTTAAATATAAATTACACAATTCATTGTGGCTAGATTATTATCGAATGTGTAATCAGCTGGGGTCTCTGGGGTTTATCCTAGAAAACCACAGAAAGTTGACCGATTGTGAGAAATTAATTCTAGATGACGATAAATCTAATTTAATGGCCAAGTGCCATAATATTATTAAAAATAAGCAGATTCCAATTAAATCACCTAGTTTAAAACATGGCTTTTGGCTTTTCTTACCACTGATAAATTTTTGCAAAATGCATCTCACAAAGAAATTTATTTTGAGATCAATAATAGGTGGTATTATGTACCGCTAAAAGGTTTTCAGATTAATAAAAATAATGAAGCCAAATTTTGTTGGCGAAAATGCGGACAAAAAGGAACACACATACACATTTGGTGGGATTGCCCAATACTACAAAATTGGTGGTCAGAATGCTTTTTTCAAATAAAATACATTTTTGGGATTGATCTTCCCTTTAATGCGGAAATACGCCTATATCACATCTTTCCCAAAGAGGTTACGTTAGAAATAAAAGCTCTTTTGGTACAGATTTTCATGGCAGCCAAAACCTCCATTGCCTTGTATTGGAAACAAGAAAAAGTTCCCACTTGGTCGGAAATCTTGCTAAAAATTAGGAAAACGCGTCTCTTAGAAAGAAACATTGAGGAAATCAGGTTTTCCCGACTTCCTCATAAAAAGTGGACAATATGGGATCAAAAGTATAATTGATAGAGATACATCTTTTTCCGGAGTGTTTACTTATAGCTTCCCCCTCCCCTCCTCTCCTCTTCCTTATCCGGCTAATTTTTTTTCTTGATTCTGTGTTTTACTTTTCTTTTCTTTTTTTCTATTTACTCTTGGCACTACTCTTTGTAATTTTTTGCCTATTTTCATTGGAGTTTGTTATATTATCTTATTTTTTTGCTTAACTTATAGACCTATTATTTAAGTTTAACTAAGTTAAAATTTGGGCTAATAAAATAAATATATATATTGATTAATCTGATTACAAGTTATTGCTATAGCTTTTTAAGCGTAAATTTAACATGGTGGTGTTCTGTATTCTCTCTTTTCATCAGGAAAAAATAATATAATGCATTTTTTTTGTTTTGTTTTGTTTTATTGTTCACTTGAATGTAAAATGTAATTAATATGTTTCAGTAAAAATCATTATTAACTTATGTTGTAAGAAACTGAATAAATAAAAGTTAAAAGGAATATCATGTCAGTAATGGACACCAGATCTCCAAAGCATATTAATAAACTAGAGACAATGCAGAGAAGAGTGGCTAGAATGGTGCATGGTCTAAAAGATAAGGCTTATAAGGAAATACTTCAGCCCTTATGTACTTGTATGACCTTAATGTGTATCAAAATGACCATAATGCATCAAAGATTTAGTACTAGTGTACAAAAGGTCTACATTACAGAATGGGTGGATGGGTAGATAAGTGGAACAAAAGCGATAAGAACAACATGGTAACAAACTGAAACATGGTAAGACCATTCTAAGTATTTATCAATACAAGATTTTTCGGAAACAAATTAGGCAGACTAGATAGGTTAATATTTACCCTCAAATCAATGTTTCTCTTATAAGTTGATATTATAAGCAATAATTTAGAGTGCAAAGTAACTATTTGATCCTTCTTCCTCCATTCATAGATTTAGGTAATAACCATGAGTCCTACAAATCAGAGTTTGGTGTCATATTTTATAATCAAGGGGATTTCGGATGTGCCCAACTACCAGATTCCGATATTCCTTCTGGTTCTAGTCATCTATCTTGTCACTCTTGGTGGTAACATGACCATTCTTCTACTTGTCTGTCTAGATCCTCATCTGCACACTCCCATGTACTTCTTCCTAATTAACTTATCCCTTATGGACATAACATCTACCAATACAACGCTACATAAAATCCTTCATACCTTCATATCCAGGAATAACACCATTTCATTTTTTGGCTGCATGGCACAATTTTATATTTTTGCATCTCTAACAGGTTGTGAATTATTAATTCTTACGGCCATGAGTTACGATCGATATGTGGCCATCTGTTACCCATTGCATTATCAAATGGTCATGAGCAGAAAAGTCTGTGCTATGTTGGCCACTGTCTGTTGGGTTTGGGGTTTTATACAGTTTATACCACATGTGGTTATATTATCAGAATTTACTTGTTTCTTCTCAACAGAAATCAACCACTTCGTCTGTGATTTTGTACCTATTCTAAAAGTGACTTGCAGTAACACTCATCTCTTAGAGCTTTTATTTGTTAGCATTTCAACATTCTTTGCAATTTTTCCACCTCTTCTAACTTTCATTCCTTATGTATTCATTATTATGACCATTTTAAGAATTAAATCCAGCACTGGGAGATGTAAAGCCTTCTACACATGTTCCTCACACCTCACAGTGGTCATTCTTCTCTATGTGACTCTCATCTGTCAATACCTGAGACCAGTATCGAAGAACAGCTTGGAGTCTAATAAACTTTTCTCCCTCTTCAACGCAGCTGCTGTCCCAATGCTAAACCCATTAATTTATAGCTTGAAAAATAAGGCTGTGAAGTCAGCTCTTAGTTTTAGTCTCAGGAAGTTTAAAGTGATAACTTAAATACTTGTAGTAATGCATATATGGCTATTAGAAACATTGCTTAGCTTGAACCCTGGTGGCTTATCAAAAACGTTGTCCATCTTTATTTTGTTTTTCCCCAACTGCATCATGAATTTTTGGAGTAAACTCTTGTCCCATTAGGCATGCTTTGAAATGCTGGACCTGTTGACACACTGGGAATCATGTTAACCTTTGAGAATTTGGTGGTTGCGCATTACTGGTGCCACACCCGAACCATTCACAGAATCTTGCATCAACCATTATTCATTTCATACATTTATGGACACAAGTCAAACACCTTTAATAAATGCTGATGCAATCCAATTCTTCCTTAATTGATGTTTATTTGGGAGTTAGTTGAATGAAAACATTGACACTATTCCTATTGATTAGACAAGACTTATGAACAAAACACTATGTTTGCTGGGTTCCAGTGGTTCTTTATATGTTCCATCTTTTCTTAAAAAGCTCATTCATCATTGTTATCCAAGTCTATGCATTGAAATCATTCCAACAATTATAAACTGCTATTGCAAATACAATATTCAGTCTCACCCTGTACAGCCCAACCCTTCACCCTCTTAGAACAACTCTATGACTCCATGTCTACTAATGTTATGTTTTTTAACCCTTGTCTCCTAATCACTACAGGGTCTTGCCCATCCATTCCTTGCACACCTAACACTTTCTATGATCTAAAAACCCTCCCAATGCTAAGTCCCATTCCTGTCCTATGTCCAATCCCGATCTGTTCATTCTATAAAAATCATACAAAGGGATATATGTTTAATTATACTTTCAACCAACAAAGACTATGAGTAAGCCACTTAGGCAGGGAAACGGCAGTCAGGCAGTCTCATGAATAGTTGGTTAGACCTAGCAATAAGCAGATGGATTAGGGTATCTATTCTATTGTGTTTGTTAAGATGTTGAGATGTTACAGCCTATAGTTTTTTTCAATCCATACAGTCCACACTTCCTAACTTTCAGGGACTATTGAGTTGTTATTTTTATATTTGTTTTTTATATTGCAGTCCAAAGCTTTTTAGTTACACTAGGGGCTACAAATCTTTCTCAAACTTCCATCTCAACTAAATGGTCAATCAATCATTGAATTAGTTGTCCTTTGATATATGGGCCACCTCTTTTTCCTCCTATCTATTAATGTATTGTCTGGCAACTTTTAAAACTTCAATAAGAGAGCCTTCCAGGTAGGTGGACCCACTGAGGCCATAGATCTATTCTCCACAATATCACTTTTTTCCAGATACAGATATGAATGAGGAAAATATATTGCTAAAAAGAATTGGAGAGTGATTGCAAATTAATCCCTTGCTATATTCTACTATATTAACAGTAGAGCTATTCAAATTAATAATACATTTTTAATTTTAAAATTCCCTATATTCCTGTAAATTGTCTATTTGGTATATTTCAACCAACAAAAATTGTCCAATAATTTACAACATCAAATTACTAATCTCTAGTTACCTTGGATCAGCTCCAAAATACATGTAAGATTCGACTTATAAAAACAATGTTTTAGATTTCGTAATTTTTAAAAAAAATGAACCACTGTGTAAGGCAGTATTATCCAGCGAGAAGTGAAAATACATATTATATACAAGTTGATTAAAATATAAAATATATATTTCAGTAGTGGATGAATATTATTGTCATTCTTCATTTATAAACATTTTAAAGACACAAAGATTATATTTACATAAATATATTTTGAGATTTTAACATTAATTATAATTACGGTAATACAGGTTTCTCATATTTTCAACATTTTGCTATTTTGTATACATCTGTTACCAGAATTTCTGTGAACATAACTTTTTGTACATATTAAAAACTATTCATTCAGTTTATAACAAAAATGTGTACTATATAGTGGTGTTTGTTTACTTAATTTATAATACATGTATAAAATATGATAAAGAAAATTGTTATTAATTGGTATATGAATTTGTAACAAAATTGACTTAGAAATTGGATCTAAGTTATTTGAAAAAAAGATAATTGGACAATACTAAAGAAATAAATGTTTACAGCCATTAAAGAGAATGACACGCACATCTTGTGGTACCTTAAATGCCCTCACTGGGCTTAACAGATTAAACAGTGTATCCCTTGTATGAATAAATTCTAAAGAAATAGAAAGCAATGACCTAAATTACAGACATTTTATTATTTTTATTACCAAAAAACTAATTTTGTTTCATAATTTTAGCAAAACAATAATTTCAAAATGTAATTGTGTAAATAATTGTAAATGTAATATTAATGCTGAGTACCAATGTTATGGATTGGGATCCGTACAAAATGCATAACTGTATTCGTGCACCTACTTATATATCTTATCTTTGCAGTATTATCGTATAACCAAAGCTTTATTAATAAATTCTGAATCATCGGGCACTCTAAGATGAAGGATTCACTACTTCCGCATACAAGATGCCGGTGGCACTACTTCCGGTCTAGCAAGGATGACGACAGCTACCACACCTTGGATACTAGAAGGAGAAGTGCCATCTTTCCTTTGTCTTGACCTCTTGACCAATGGGGAGAAAGACTCATCCCCCTGTGGGATGACACCTGGAGACTCCTTAATGCATTAACCCAATACCTAACCGAGATCCCGTAAAAGCAGACATCTCAGAACCAATGAATTGCTTTATAAACCTGATGTTTTGCTTAATTGTAACTTTTATCTGATTATTAAAAACTATATAAATGACGGCTGACGTAATATAAATAGGCGAGAGAAAGCTTTATACCAGAACTCTGTGTTGGTGTATTATTTCTCTAAGGTGTGCACACTATCTATATATATTGGTAATTTGGCCAGGGACAGAAATCTCTGAGGAATACTTTTGTTATTTCCGAAACAAAATGGCGCCCGAACAGGGACTTAAAGGTTTAACCAAACCACAGCGGACAAGAGGAGTTCGGACTGACTTCACAGGAACAGGCGGAGCCTGATTACCTCCGGTACACGGTAAGGACATGATTAGTACCTTATCTGCGTAGACCTGTTCCTGGGACTCGGCCCGTTGTCCAGTACCGCTGTAGGGGCGGATACAAAGTACAGGTAATAGCTTGCCTCAAGTCCATTGTGAATCCTGTACAAGAGATAGTGATATTTGTCGCCTGTGTGTGACTGTTGGTAGCGTGATTGAGCGATTGTGATTTCTTAGATATTGTGATTCGGGGGGCATACACATGTATGTGTGACAGGCTGTGGGGACGGATGAGTTATGCCGAGAGTAGCACATAACCCAGAGAAGTTGCACATACAGGCGTGCATATACGTAGCCCGGGGATTGGGATTGCTTTGCATACTTTCCCGGCGAGGGTCTATGCATGCTGGATAGATGAATATCTCTTGGGGGTCATGATGGTCATGCCTTGGTAGCGTGGTAACCCCGAGAGACGTCTATCGTTCACTAAGGGTGGTTAAACGTGTATGTGGGACACAGACTTCAGTGGCAGATTGATAGTGTTGTAAAGCACAATAAGCCCTGAGAGTGTCAGTTTGTGAGCACATAGTTGTGCAAGATCCCGAATTCACATATCTCTGAATCTGAAGTTTTCTGCAGAAAAGGTTTGATGATTATAATGCTATATGCTATGTCACTGCTGGTTATTAATGCATGATGATATGAAATGTGATGCGTTTATGTCTTGTTGATTCACATGTCTCTGTCCACTGTTCTCCTTGCTATCCCTCGCCAGCAGTGAGTGGTTACGCACTGCAAATGTATAGTCCCCGGAGGTCGGTAACAACGGTCTGAGTTTAGAGAAGATGTACGGAGTAATCTTCGTAGCAGTCGAACAAATCAGACCTTCTCTTTCAAACAGCTGGTCTCCCTCTCTCTCTGTGTTACTACCTCATTAAGCCCTTGTTGTTAAATACGTATTTGCATCACATAGAGATATGGGGCAGAATCAAGCTAAATTGAGTGAGGGCATGTTAGCCCGGGATATAGTCAAGAAAAGGGGAGGTGAGGCTGCTGTAAGCCAATGCAAGAAGATGTTTAAAGTGTGTGGTATTACTGGTGTCGTAGGAGGACATTTGAGAGCAGAAGAGTGGCGTAGAGTCTTGAGAGACAACAAAGGGCAGTTGCAAGATTGTGGTTTGTTGCCGGGTGCAGAGACATGGTACAGGGTGGCTAAAGCGATTGCACAGGAGGGTTGGACAGAGAGAGAGTTTGAAATGAAGGGACGGAAAATGTATGTGTATCATGCTGCATGTGAAGTGGCCAGCTCCCCGAATTCGCCCGTTCTCCCCTCCTCATCACAAGCACCCTGTCACCTTAACGCACCACAACCACTACATACTGCCGAACAAAGCCATTCCACCCAGCCACAACCCAAAGATGGCGCCCACACACACACAAAGGAGGATCCACACTCACCCCCGAACACTACCCGTCATGACATGATGTCACTCGTTACATCACCCATCCAAGGGGCTCCGCCCATCACACCTACCGCCCTGATGGCTCATCCCATTTCCCTGTATCCAATACTGACTTCAAATGGAAATCTGTAATCCCCATATCTGATATTTCCATCTATGGAAGCACCAATTGCTATAGAAGATTCAACAGGAGATGAAAGGCCCCATAGTGTACATAGTGTACACAGCTCGGCCGTAAGCTCGCAGTTCGCCCCCCTCCCCAACCCTAAGACACCACTAGATGTGCAAGCTCTGCCCATACATCATCATCAACCTGATAGCTCAGAAGAGGGAGATGACGATATCAGGGGAGGAGAGGGGGCGGAAGAATGGAAGGACAGGAGAACAAACCCAAGAGCGAAGTCTAGGAGGAGGAACAAGAAAAAGGGAAATCTAATGTACGTTGCATTTACCCCGACACAAGCCACCTCCCTTATAAACACATTGCCCGACCCCAAAAAACAACCTATGCCTTTCTATTGGAAGATGGCACAGATCCAAAAAACGTACTCTGCAGCTTGGGAAGACCTTGTTAGCTTGTGTGAAATGAAGGCAGGAGATTCATACTGGCCTATTATGCGGAATGCAATAGATCCGTATGGTATAAATCGTCCAAAACATGACTTTTCATCGGGTATGCAGTTCTGTGACCTGTTAAGATATTGGGCAAAGGATAAATTGGCAGATCAAGCAGTTAATTTACAAGATATCAAACAGGAGAAAGAAGAATCAGTAGAAAAATTTCATGCACGACTCACACAAGTATTTACAGATCTTGGCTTCAGCCCACATAAAAAAAAACACACGCAGATGTTAAGTACGGCTTTTGTGCTGGGATTACAGGAGACACTTCAGAAGGGTCTGTTGACGTCCAGACCAGAATACTGAGTGTTACATTTAGACACCTTACTGCTGGTTGCTAAAGGGCTGGAGACAGCAGCTAAACAACCTACATCATCAGTGTCTAAGAAGACTGCTGTACTTATGGTGAACTCTGAAGAGTCACCACAGAGAGAAACAAGACAGTGTTTCAATTGTGGGAAACCAGGACACCTTAGCAAGACTTGCAGAGCACCCAGGAAGCCGAGACCTAGACAGCAGGGGGATGATGGTACTGCAGCGCCTGTGCTTCAAGCTACAGCATAGGACGGGGGTGAGCCTGTGTCAGTGTCCCCTATTCTGGCAGTTTCTTCAGGGGATGGCGAGGTAGGACCTCAAGCTATTGTGGCACTACCAATAGAGGGAACTCCCACAACCTTCCTAATAGACACAGGTGCAGCCAGAAGCGTCCTAAGAAAACAAGATCTGCCCGATATATCTTACCTGTCTGACATTGATGTCGCTTGTGTAGGAGTAGATGGTGTCCCCATCTCTAACCATATAACTCAACCTATGCAAATAGGCCCGTTTCCAGACCTGCCTGCGAGATTTGTAGTATTCTCTACATGTCCTATAAACCTGTTAGATGCAGATGTGCTTTCCCGACTGCAAGCATCCATCTCCTTCACCCCGGACGGACCTGTACAGGTGTCTTCACCTCTACAAGTCACTGACACGCCAGCACTCTGCTCACTACCCATATTACTACACATAGATGCCAATAGTATCTGTAATACAGGGCCAGCTGATATCTTGGACAAGATTCCAGCAACACTCTGGTCACAAGGACCAGTCATAGTAAAATTGAAACCCGGAGCAGAGTTACCATGGAAGCCACAGTATCCTCTGAAGCCAGCACAAATAGATGCGATCTCTCAGCAGATAGAGAGATTAGTGCAGCAAGGGGCATTGGTCCCGTGTACGTCACCATGTAACACGCCCCTCTTCCCAGTTAAGAAGAAATCCAAAAAAGGAGAGCCAATAAAATATCGTATGGTGCAAGATTTGCGAGCAGTCAATGAAGCAACCATATTGGACACTCCAATAGTGCCTAATCCAAACACTCTCCTTTCTGGAATACCTCCAGCAGCTGTATACTTTACCGTAGTGGATTTAGCAAATGCTTTCTTCAGTATTCCCCTTGACCCTTCTTGCCAGTATTTGTTTGCTTTCACGCATGATCATAATCAATATAAATGGACTGTAATGCCTCAAGGAGCACAAAATTCACCCAGCCAGTTTGCCAAAGCTATGAGCCATATCCTAGACTCTTGGCAACACGCGAATCCTGACATTATATTACTGCAGTATGTTGATGATCTCTTGCTGTGTGCTGAAGATCTTCCAACAGCCACAAGAACCTCGGAAAGCTAGCTGAGACACTTAGCAGAACAAGGATGCAAAGTGTCCAAAGAAAAGCTGCAATGGTGTAAAGAGACTGTCATATTCTTAGGACACTGCCTGTCAAAAGGTGTGCGTCATCTTACACGCGCCCGTGTACAAGCAATAGAAGACATGCCAGTCCCAGAAGGACACAGACCCCTGCATGCTTTCCTAGGGCTTATATCTTACTGTAGACCATGGATTCCAGAAGCATCCCTTCTAATGCAACCCTTGTATGACGTGTTGAAGACTGAGCCATATGAGATGACTCAGACAGCCCTGTGTAACTTCTACACCCTGAAGAAAGCTATCTCAATAGCACCAGCACTCGGACTACCAAACTATGATCTCCTATTCAAGCTGTTTGTATCAGAAAAAGAAGGACACGCAATCGGAGTCTTGACACAGTCCCATGGAAACAGACAACGCCCTATTGGCTATTTCTCATGTCAATTGGATGCTGTGGCAAGAGGAGGACCATCTTGCCTCAGAGCAGCATTGGCAGCACATGCCTTACTTTACAAAATCAATGACATAGTCCTTGGTTATCCTCTAACAGTTCTGGCACCACATGACATTGCGGCCATCATACAGCAGACACAACCTAAGCACATGACTACAGCTAGACACCTCCATCTGCAATGCTCCCTCCTCCTGCCAGACAATGTTACTTTACAGAGATGCTATGTTCTCAATCCAGCCACTCTATTACCATTTCCAGAGGGGGCAGATGAGGAAGATGGGTATTTTTGGTACAGCCTGATTTTGAACCCAAACTCAGGAATAACCAATCTATATGTAAAAAGACGTCTACTGGAAGGTGGTGGAAGCGGCCAGACGCTCACAGATGAGACACAAGACCCTTTATATTGCACGCTGTGGAATAAACAATCTCCAGGCCGAGATTTCCAATATGAAGCAAGTCTCACTAAATTGAAGCAGGTCACCTTAAAACTAAAGACATTGTATAACAATGCAGCAGGAGATAGTGTATTTACGGTGGAGCTCCAGCAAGAAGCAGAATTACTCTACAGACATTGGGATACAGAAATTCCACATGTTGCACTATCAAAGTTTGCACCAGATGGATGGAAAACATTGGGAGCTGCATTAAAATGGTGGGAATCTGCAGAGGAAGAGGAGTTGGAAGAGGAAGGAGTAGTAAAGAAAACTCTTGACTGGCAAGCAAACAGCACTCCCAGTATACAAGCCAGAGACCCATATGCAGTCCCAGGACTCACAAATCCACCCCATGACTGTCTTCAGCAAATGGAAATGGAAACCTCACACCTTGCAAATGTAAAGGAACTTGCCCTGACAGACCAAGACATCACTCTGTATGTGGATGGATCAAGGTATGCTGATGAGAATGGAAAATATCACACAGGATATGCTGTGACTACGGAAAAAGATGTGATACGAGCCTTCTCACTACCTCCCTTCATGTCAGCACAAGAGGCAGAGTTGATTGCATTGACTAAGGCTTGTGAGATTGAGACAGGAGTCCGAACCAATATCTATACAGACTCAAGGTATGCTCTGGGAGTGACTCAAGACTTTGGGGTAATTTGGAGAGCCAGAGGATTCATGACAGCCGCAGGTACTCCAGTGAAGCATGATAAAGCCATCCGTGAACTGTTAGAAGCTCTAACACTCCCGAAGGAAGTAGCCATACTGAAAGTAAAAGCACATGGGAAGCTAAATTCAGATGAAGCACGAGGAAACCATCTAGCAGACCAGACGGCTAAGCACGCAGCAATGACAACACAGGAAATGGAAATGAGAGAGGTGGATGGAGGAATAAACATCTACACAATGCAGACTTTGCCAACAGACTTAAAATTGCTTAAAGAATTGCAGAAGACGGCGGGTCTAGAAGAAGTGAACAAATGGAAAGCAAAGGGAGCAGCCCTAAAAGATGGACTATATGTTGACAATCTGAGATTGTGTTTGCCAAGAAGCTTGTACCCAGCAACAGTACAATGGGCACATGGACCCGCACACCTGTCAAAGACTCTCATGAATACCTTAATAAACAAGTATTACATGGCCCCAGGCATTACTACTCTGACAAACACTTACTGTAAATCATGCAGTATTTGTGCCAAGTGCAACGCAGGCCACAATGAGAAACCACCACAGAGACATTTGGCGAAATCATTGTATCCATTCCAGAGGATACAAATCGATCATATTCAGATGCCAAAGAGTGGTCGGTATGAATATGCATTAGTCATCGTGGACATGTTCTCAGGATGGCCAGAGGCCTACCCAGTTGCAAACATGACAGTAAAGACAACCGTGAAACGCCTGTTAACAGAGGTCATCTGCAGATATGGTGTTCCTGAAGTAATTGAAAGTGATCAGGGACCAGCTTTCACAGCAGTATTGGCCAAGGAAATATGGACAGCCCTAGGAGTAACCCTCTCCTTTCATACTCCTTCCCATCCTCAAATTAGTGGAAAGGTGGAACGTATGAATGATACCTTGAATTCTAGGATGCTAAAAATGTCACAAGAGACTGGTATGCCATGGCCTGAAAGTCTTCCTATAGCCTTGTTCAGTGTCAGGTATACCCCTAGAGGGAAACATTCATTGTCCCCCCATGAAATCTTGTTTGGGTCTGCTCCTAGACTAGGGTGCTACTTTCCTCAGCAATTGCAACTTAAATCTGATGTACTTGTTGACTATGTAATTGCATTGTCCACCGCACTGACTAAAATCCATGCACAGGTGTTCTCTTCTATTCCAGATTCGGAAGTAATCACTGGTACTCATCAACTACTTCCTGGAGATTGGGTCCTAGTTAAGAAATTTGTGAGGAAAACCCCTTTGGAACCCAGATACAAAGGCCCATTCCAAGTACTGCTGATCACAGCTACATCAGTTAAGCTGGAAGGGAAAGCTACTTGGGTCCACGCATCCCATTGCAAAAAGGTTCCTTCTCCTGACAATCAGGAACCAACACAATGAGTATAATTCAGTGGTTTGTCCTGTCTCTTCATGGTAATTCCAAATATTGCTCAGCAGGTAACCATTACAAAAAGTAAAGATATATAAGGTATCACATGTTGGTATAATTCACGTAATGCACATGTTGCCACATACACCTTTGACTTCTGTGACATTGTTTCCTGCCCTTCAATCCCTGAACAATGTGATATATATAAGAGAGATATGTACATATGTGTCACTGATGAAACTGTTGGAAGACACTGTGACACATGGAAGGCAGCGGAATGGGGCACTGGGACACTTTGGGGGTATAGACCTAAAAAGTGCTGCAGATAAGAAAGATGACCAGGGTAGATCTCTCCTTGACTGAATGACTCTAATAAAGACTGGTCGATGTCTGAATAGTGGAGTATCTGGTTCTGATATGCAACTGACTCTGACCATACAAAACCCTTGTCCCATGGATGCTGACACATATATACTGAGGGCTTGGACTAGAGGGCACAGTGCTAAACTGATAAGCGAGTTTAAGATAGCAGATCTATATAAGCATCCAGACCTACCTTTGGCATTGCAGACATTGAAGCCAGGGCCCCAGATCATTGGAACAATGGCTGCTACTGGTGATCCAACATATGAGGACACATTAGCTACTGCGACTGGATTCTCAGATCTTAATGTATGGTTAGAATGGATGAAATACAATGTACAAGAAAGTAATAAGACCAACTGTTATGTATGTGGCCATGCTAGACCTCACTTAGGTACTGTTCCACTTACTATACCTTTGCAAGAAGAGAAATGCTTTTTGAAACTGTTCAAAAGATATACTCATACAGATGAGTGTGAACAATGGAAAAACACGTACCCTGTGATTACTAATAATCCCCATCCAGGGAGAGGTATAACTATATACCCTGGAAATTATACGTGTTACAGGAGAAACGTTTCTCAGGGGTTCAATTTACAGGAGTTCCCCAGTGGATTTTGTCACAGAGATGGTTCAGCCACAATGCTAGTCAACCAGACCCAATCATTAGGGGACATATATTGGTTGTGTGGGGATATGAAACTCAGGGTAAGACTGTCAGGAGTATGGCGTGGGGAATGTACCTTGGCTAAAGCCATATTGCCGTTACACATTGTCCCAACCTATTACGATGACAATTTACCTAATGGCCCCCTAGTGAGGTCCAGGAAAAGAAGGCAAACTTCATCATCTGAACCTCGAGAAAGTTTTGACCCACATGTATATATTGATACTATTGGAGTCCCAAGGGGGGTGCCCGGTCAATTTAAAGCCCGATACTAAATAGCAGCAGGATTTGAATCACTAATACCAATGATTGGTGTAAATAAGAATGTTGTTTGGATCAATTATATTTACTATAACCAGCAACGATTTGTTAATTACACTAAGGATGCCTTAAAAGGCATCGCAGAACAATTAGAAGCCACATCACACATGGCCTTCCAGAATCGTATGGCATTAGACACGATCCTTGCAGAAAAAGGTGGAGTTTGTAAAATGCTTCCTGACACCAGTACATGTTGTACATATATTCCTGATAACATAGGTCCAAATGGCAAGATCACATTGGCGATCCAGAAACTGGCCAACCTGGGTCAAGAACTGAAGGAAAATTCTGGCACTATAGATTATTGGGAATCATGGGAATCGTGGTTTGGTTGGATGAGTGGTTGGCAGAAAGTTTTATTGCAAATAGGGATGGCCATCTTTATTGTCATAATCTTGTTGGCCCTCCTCTTGTGTTGCATTATTCCTTGTATACGCAACTACCTTCAGAAAGCTATGGACAAAGCGTCTCCCACTTTTATCCACCAAGATCTAGACGCAGGTCCACATGGACAGAATGATGATTGTAAGACATCTCATCTTCTGATGCAGACTTTAACCGGCTCTAAGGACAGTGTTCTCTGAGCTGAGCTACACTATATATGAGTCCTATGGTCCCTATCCAAGCTGAGCTACACTATTAGAATATTAGAGTCTTGTTAGGTTTTCCCCATGCCACATAGGTCATAGGGTAGGTGTGACGTCAGGTTATGGCAAGCACGATCGGATGAAGATATGAACCTATGACTTACTCACATGCAATGCTTTCAGCATCCGGAAATAGAAGACACAAAGAATAGTGCTCTGGAAGGACCATAGTTAAGAAGTATCTATATATATATATAAGACAAGATACTTAGCTCTAGAAACCCGATACTAGATCAGGTTATTATAATCATTATGCTTAGTTAAGAATTTGAGTGCTACGAATATAAAATGCCATTTTAGGGGGGACTGTTATGGATTGGGATCCGTACAAAATGCATAACTGTATTCGTGCACCTACTTATATATCTTATCTTTGCAGTATTATCGTATAACCAAAGCTTTATTAATAAATGCTGAATCATGGTGGCACTACTTCCGGTCTAGCAAGGATGACGACAGCTACCACACCTTGGATACTAGAAGGAGAAGTGCCATCTTTCCTTTGTCTTGACCTCTTGACCAATGGGGAGAAAGACTCATCCCCCTGTGGGATGACACCTGGAGACTCCTTAATGCATTAACCCAATACCTAACCGAGATCCCGTAAAAGCGGACTCAGAACCAATGAATTGCTTTATAAACCTGATGTTTTGCTTAATTGTAACTTTTATCTGATTATTAAAAACTATATAAATGACGGCTGACGTAATAAAAATAGGCGAGAGAAAGCTTTATACCAGAACTCTGTGTTGGTGTATTATTTCTCTAAGGTGTGCACACTATCTATATATATTGGTAATTTGTCCAGGGACAGATATCTCTGAGGAATACTTTTGTAATTTCCGAAACACCAATATAGAAAATATTCCTATTTCAACACTTTCTTTTATTGCACCATCAGTTTTTGATGGGCAAGTCGCTAGTATATATATAAGTATTAAAAAACATATCTAATTTATATACATAAAAGTGATACCAAGGGTCTGAATCTTAAATTTAATGTCCAAAATTATTTATTGTTAATATTTTTAAACCTGTTTTTGTTCATGGGGCCAGTGTAGTCTCACTTTTTATAATGACCAAGTTCATGGAATGTAAAATAAATACATTGCTTAATTTTTTAACGATTACATCAAATTATTCTTCAGTGGGTGGGTACTTTTTGGTTTCATTTTATTTGCAGCTTCTAGCACACAGCATGTCACAGGTAGTGAGAATCCCCTCTGTGAGAGGGTCCTCGGATCACAAAATGCAGTGTTGCAGGTCACAGGTGACAAAGATGGCAGCCTGCAGGAGAGTACACAGGGAGAAAGGCAAAGATCCAGCAACCGAGATACTGTTACTCTGTGCAACTCTTACAATTAAGTGAAGTGATTTTATATGAAAACTACACAGAGAAGAATCACATTTGTTATTTTGAGAACATTTACACTGTTATACAGGCTGTAAACTTACTACTTCACATTGTAGCAGTGTCATTTCTTCAGTGTTGTCACATGAAAAGATATAATAAAGTATTTACAAAAATGTGAGGGGTGTACTCAATTTTGTGATATACTGTATATATATATATATAGAGAGAGAGAGAGATCCTTATCCATGGTCCTTCTCTCCCTCTGTCCCCAGCAGTTCCCCAGTAGCACCCCCTCACCTCCTCTCCTTTTAGCTGGTCAGATACCTGCACGATCTAATGAGACCCAGGTATCAAAAAGTTGCCAAAGGAGCGGGAGAGGGGAAGCTAATGGGGAACTGCATATTCTCACTCCCCCCCCCCCCCTGAAGTTCCTATGCCCCTGATAAGGAGTGAAGAAACCGTCAACAGATCCCCAAAACATACAATAAACAATGGCTTTTTCTTGTCCCATCATAATATCCCTAAAATGCTATATTTATGCTATACTAAAAACAGATCATAAAAGTCTTGTGTTCCTCACATGTATAGGACATTGAACAGATTGTATTATTTCATCAATTTTTTAGAATGTAAAAATATTTAAAGAGATGTAACCTATAGTGACGCAAGAAAATTGTAACAATATCTATGAAATTAATTTGTTATGTGAATTAAGTTTTTTTTACTAAGAATGAAATAAGAAAATTGATGGAAGGTTATACAGCGGGACCTCAGAACTCAAA
Source organism: Discoglossus pictus (assembly GCA_027410445.1). NCBI lineage: Eukaryota > Metazoa > Chordata > Amphibia > Anura > Alytidae > Discoglossus > Discoglossus pictus. Next base: position 63,836,067 of record CM050170.1, read on the forward strand.
GCATCTCACTGCCATAAAAAATTGCCACGAAAACTCGATGTGCTCGCGTCACACGGCATCTTGTCTTTCAGGAAGTGGAATACTGTGGCGTAGTGTAGTTAGTACCTGCAAGGGAAATCTGTGCCTGTAAGAATCAAAATGCTGTCTTTGCTTATAAGGACCAAAGTGTAGACTGTGCCTATAAGAATAAAAGTGTAGACTGTGCGTATAAGGACAAAAGTGTAGCATGTGCCTATAAGGATCAAAGTGTAGTCTGTGCCTACCAGAACCAATGCGTGTTGGGGCTTTCTGATACTAAGTTGGCAGCTTGGACCACAGCCCTCAGTCAGAATTCTGAGGAGCAGTACTGGAAGTAACGCACACACAAAGGTTCTCAGTACAGAGCTCGTTTATTGCTACGTCATAACATAGGTTATATACTTGCTAACGAAGGCGGATATTAGAGGCAAGTTACACTATAGGCGTTAGACGGTACAAGGACAGATAATCACGTGTTTTCTGTTTCTTAGAATAAAAATAAGAAATGTCTGTTTTAGTACATGAGTAAGGTCGCGAGATATCCCAAGGACAAGAACATGTTATTGCGGTTAGCCTATATCTCATGTCAATGTGTCAGCAAAATATGTTAACCCCTTCATCAGCAGAATATGTTAACCCCTTCATTCCCCTCTGTGATCACAATGTGATCTTTATTTGGGATGTAAGCAGTGGTGTATATATATGGAATTACTTGACCTAAATAAAAAATTGCCCACCCAATTAGGGGGCAGACATAAAACAGTTATACCCTGTGTTAGTGTGGGTTAACATAAATTATACACTCTTATTATATTTCGATGGGAAATACATGCGTATGAGGTGTTGCATCCATATAGAGTTAAGTGGAGTGGCAGACTGTACATAAGTAAAGAAATTCCATTTGCAGGGTTGTGTACTGCCATTGTAAGATATGTGACTCTAGGTGAAGTTTTCTGCTGGGAGGCCAAATAGGGGCATACCCATTTCCCCATGTGTAGAGATGTGTGCACATACCCAGCAATTGGAAAGGTTAAAGGAGTGAGCATATCCTTGTAACATTACGGGAAATGTATTGCATTCCCAGGGATGATTTTTTTATAATTGTGTTATCACTTGTGGATCTCTTGTGCCTATGAGGTGAACTAGTATTGGTGTGAGTGTTATTGTGTTTACCACAAACAGACTTTAATGGTCCCAGTTCGTCTGGGTCATAATGGCAATTAAGGAATCTCCATAAGGGCAAATAAATCAGGAGCATAATGCCCATCAAAAAAAGAAAGTTCTTCCATGCATTCTGTGGATGCAGGAGTAGGTCTGACATTTTTATTACCGCTGTCTTCAATTGCTTTCACGGGGACTTTGTCACCTGCTTCACCCCTCTTTGGACACAGCTTCAGACGTGATGCGTGGATCCAGATGTCCTGTGAGGACGGCTGTCCTGGTGACTGCTACAACGGTAGTCGGTGGTCCGAATGGGAATCCTCCCTTCTTTGCTCTGTTCAGTTGTCGGACACAGACGAGGTCACCTGGCTGGAACGGATGTGTTGGTTCCTGTGAGGGTAAAGGAAAGCGAGAAGACACATCACCATAGATGCCATTCAATTTATCAATCAAATGTTGCACATATTGTTCTCTTATAAGATCAAGATCACCAGGCATAATTACAAGTGGGCCTTTTACCCAAGGAGTTGGAAATTGTCTTCCCATTAGAATCTCAAAAGGGGACAATTTAGTAGAACTATTAGGAGTCATCCTAATTTCTGCTAGAATGGCAGGTAAGTATTTCTGCCAGTTCACCCATGTACCTGCAGTGGCCTTTGTAAGTTTCTCCTTAATAGTGCGGTTCATTCTTTCCACTATGCCTGAATTCTGAGGACGGTAAGGGATATGGAATTTCCAGGTTATCTGTAGCCATTGTACCAGTTCCTTAATTACCGCACTAATAAAGGCTGGTCGATTATCAGAGTTAATTTGCAATGGGCATCCATATCTCGGTATTATCTCGGTAGTTAATATTTTAGCTACCGTCTTAGCATCCTCTCTTTGTGTTACAAAGGCCTCAGGCCAATGTGAGAACTGATCTACTATCACCAACAGGTACAATTGCTTTGATCCTGTCTTTGGGATATGAGTAAAATCAATTTGTAAATGGGTGAATGGAGCTGTGGGTGGAGGCAAATGATCATGTAATGCTTTGTTAGGTACTGTAGAGTTATTCTGTAGACAGTGTGATTTTAAATTTCTGATGCAAAATGACAGTTGCAGCTGTTTGCTACCCGGTCAGCTAAAGCATTACCTCTAGATATAAAATCATTGCGATTCCTTGTACTTGCCATGTTTTATTAGTTTGGTTTTCAGTGTGCTGGTGTGCGTCTTTAAGGTGTGTGCTTCTGGTTGCAGGGGGAGGAGTGGGCCGCCACAGCTGTGGCTGCTCTCCCTGTCTCTCTCCCTGCGCGGGGGAAGGAGGGGGGAGCCATTAGTGTCAATGTGTGCTGCAGGTTGCTGTACTATGGGAGGATGTCGGCGCATATAGTCGCCTATTATAACTTCCATTTCGGTGTCCAGGCTAGGGTATAGGGCTGTGGGAAGACTATAAGTAGGGGGTGCTGTCTGTACGGCCATAGCACAAGCAGCTAATGCTCGGAGACACGCCGGCATCCCTTGGCTCGGAGTAGGGCCTAATTGGAATGCTACGGGGCGCATACTACCTTCATGATCTTGGGCACAGACCGCGGCCATGGTTTTACAATTGTCCCTCACATACAGGTGGAATAGTTTACAATAATCAGGTAGTCCCAAAGCGGGGGCCTGCATAATGCTAACTTTTAAGGTCACATAAGCTTTAGTTATGTCTGGAGTCCACTGAATATGCTCTGGGCTGTCCCCCTTAGCAGCCACAGGTAAAATGGAGTCATAGTGTGAGCATTCAGGGATCCATTGCCTGCAATAATTAATCATCAACATGTGTTGCCCCCATTTGTATTTTGTGTTTAGTTACCTTGTGACCTTCAGCTGCTAGGTGCTGTAGCAAACTGAGTGAATCCTGTCTATTGGCTTCCCCGTTAGGACTACACAACAGTAGATCATTGACGTACTGAAGGAGGACAGAACCATGACATGGGGTCCATGACCGCAAGGTATGTTGGAGCACCAGTGAATAAGCAGCTGGTGAGTCCACATAGCCTTGAGGAAGACGGGTCCATGCTAATTGGCGCCCATCAAAAGTGAAAGCCATAAGTAGTTGTGTCTCAAGGTCCAATGGGACCGAAAATAATGCGTTTGTTATATCAATAACAGTAAATATAGTGGCGTCATGGGGAATGGCCGTAATGAGAGCGGTGAGGGACAATTAGGGCAATTGGAACAATTAGGGCAATTGGGATGACTAAGTAATTAATTGCCCTTAAATCTTGGACAAATCTAAAGTCATTGTCACGTATATGTAGAAGGATGAATTTGGGGGTTAAGGGCTTTCATAACTAGTTGGTCACCTACAGTTATAAGTTCCTGTCTACAAAATTTAATTGTAATCACAGGAATGAACCACAATGTCTCTGTAATAATGAGGGCTGCCTGTTTTCTCTTTCCTTATTTACTATTTGCAATCTATTCACAAACAAACTATTATGATCCCATATTGGATCAATTCACATGCAAAATGTCCTTTTTAAATCACTAACTAAAACATTTATAGGAACTATTTCCCTTCAGTTCCGTACTTAACTTACAATAATTCCCAACTAACACTCCCCTTCCTGAGACCTCTCCACAAACCTTTACTACAAATACTGGAATCCACCTTAAAAAGTTCAACAACAACATTCCATACACATGATAGTTTTCTTATCCAAACTAAATACGACCTTAAGAATTTTCTGCTGGCTGGGGGACTGGGTCACAAAAACTCACAGTTTTTCTCCAGGATGAGGAGATAAGTGTTAGCAAGCTTTAAAACAGAAAGAACACATTGTCTTTAAATTACCACAACAAAATAAATATATTTTTTGAAAGTACAAATAGCTGTTCTACAGAGTAAAAACACAAGTCTTACACTTACAAACATTGCAAGACAGACCATAAATCCTCCACATATTTCTTGAAAAAGATTTCCCTTTTTTTTATATTTATGCCGGCTTTAGAAATATATCTCAGTGGTGGACACAATCTCTACACCCTTAAAGACACAGAGGAAAATTCACTAACCTGCATTTCTCAGTCGTATTGCAAAGAAAGAAAGTACAGCAAACACTATTTCCAGCAGAAAACAAGACAATTCATCTACTTTATAAAAAAAACAATCAGAATATTATATACATATATGTAAAGAACAAGTTCCTTTATATTTTTGTGTTCCTATTTATTTTATTATCCCTTATCTTCTTTGCTCTTATCTCTATGTAGTGCTGTCTGCGGTGGAAGGAGGAAGGGGGGGAGGGGTTGTGTCTCCTGCTCACAGCTCCTGCTTGATTCTACCGGGTTGGGAGGTGGGTATTGTTTAGACTGGGAAGTGCCTATTTCCAACTATCCTTCTATTCTTAAAAACTTGAGGCAGTTGTCTCAGTAAACAACGTAACCTTATTTGCTATCACGGTTGTCAATTAGAGAATAGGAGCGGCTGTACTGAGCTGAAATAGCTCCGTCAATTCCGACAGATATTCTCGAGCTGATTGCTTAAGACAAAACGTGTCAGTAAATATCCCTAGTTCTGTCACTTTGCATTCGTATTCTGTGTGTCAACGGGTTGCCCCTAGACACAGAAACGGTGCGTCTTACAGTCTCCAGAGACCTCCCTTCCTGATTTTTACACAGTATAACAAAAATGTCTTATCTTAAACAGCACAGCAATACAGCAAAATTCATGCGCAAGCAAAAGCGGATTTACGGCACTGTCAACCAAGCCATCAAGTTTATATTTATATCAATTTATCCTTTCTATTCCCACCTTAGGAATAATATATATATATATATATCTCCTTAATATATATATGGCCTTCCAGAGGCCTAATTTTAGCCTTTCAAGGCTTAAACCTCTCTTCCTTAGAGAGTGATTTCCCAGTCTTCCTAAGACTGTGCCCAACTTATTTTCTTGTATACAGTTTACAAAGGATGATGAGAGCGGGAGCTAAGGAAGGTGTAAATAGACACAATTCACTCTACTCACCACTCCGTCGTACTTTGATATGCATCCCACTTCTCTGACACCAGTTTGTTGGGGCTTCCTGATACTTAGTTGGCGGCTTGGACCACAGGCGTCAGAAGACACATCAAAGAGGGGAATGAAGGGGTTAACATATTCTGCTGATGAAGGGGTTAACATATTTTGCTGACATATTAACATGAGATATAGGCTAACCGCAATAACATGTTCTTGTCCTTGGGATATCTCACGACCTTACTCAAACAGACATTTCTTATTGTTATTCTAAGAAACAGAAAACACATGATTATCTGTCCTTGTACCGACTAACGTCTATAGTGTAACTTGCCTCTAATATCCGCCTTCTTTGGTAAGTATATAACCTATGTTATGACGTAGCAATAAATGAGCTCTGTACTGAGAACCTTTGTGTGTGCGTTACTTCCAGTACTGCTCCTCAGAATTCTGACTGAGGCCTGTGATCCAAGCTGCCAACTTAGTATCAGGAAGCCCCAACAATGTGAGCTTGTGCTTACAAGAACCAAAGTGTAGCTTCCAAGCAATAACCTCTTTCCTCCTGCTCCTCTACATCACAGTACAGATAAAGTGACGTGAAATTCTTTATTATTTAATCTAATTTTTTTTTTTATTTATGTCTGTTAAGCTTTAAGGTTTTGTATCAAGAAACAACACCATCAGTTCAAACTAAAATGTGACATTTCTGGGGCTCAGAACAAATAATTTCAATTTACATTGATCCCTATGGGAAATGCTACCTTGGAACTCAACCTGCTGGAACGGATTAAGGTTGAGAACCAAGTTACCACTGTAAATTATGATAAATGACACTAATTGTAAAATTATAATATTTTCTGAAATATATGAACTGAACATTAAATGAAATGCAATGAAAATTAAATATGAAAAATATTTGAATAAGTCATGTAAAATAATATAAAATTATGACTTTTTGACACATTTCTTTATATAAATTTAAATATCAATTTGTACATTGACAAATTGATGTTGGTTTTAATTTGTTTTTTATAACTTTTTGTGGCTACCCTCTGAAATGGAACATTTTAATAAACTGAAGTCAATAACTAAGCTTCTTTCTATAAGCCCTACCATCCATTTACATATGTTTCTAGAATAAACATAACCATCAGAAATCATTACATTTAAAGCAGAAAAAACATGAGATATACAAAAATAATAAACATTACATAAATTAAATACATAGTCTGATAAAATTACCATTATATGTATACAATAAAATAGGAAACAATGATATATTTCCATTGTATTTCCCAATTACAATTATACCTCAGCCATCTATATTAACTTTGCTGTCCTACTCTTTGAGCACATGGTCCTAAGTATATTTTGGATTAAACCCCATTATTTTAGCTTTTGACCCATAATCCGCCTGGAAGTTTGTCCTCCTTCAGTGACCAGAAACAAATTAGTGTCATAATTGCAATCATAAATTCCAGTACCGTATTTGAGTCTGAAAAATTTAGATACGTTTTATTTTAAATTGTATAATTTATGCTTTTCTATGAAAATATTTCAGCATTTCTGTAGATTTCAACATTAATCCAACACATTTTCTGTATTAGATCCACTAATGTCCAAGTACCCCTAGAGACAATGTCTCCAGTCTATAAGTAGATAATAAATGCCTTAGCCTGATGTAGAGGGTATGTCAGTGTGAGCTGCAGGTACAAGAGCACATAGGGAGAACGTAACTACTTTATTTCCCTGTATAGGTCTCATCTTCCTGATGTCACCTTTCTGTCGGGCTCATTCCAGAGAAGTCATTTAAGCAGGTATTTACACAATTGTTTGTATCACTGTCAGTGTTGGGGTTTAGGGTTTGGGACTGGTAGTTTTTGGTACATGAGTATATAAGAATATGCATAAGAACTGTAGCAAAATGTGTTTACATTATATGTAGGTTTTGTTTGAAAAAAAATTCACTTTCTAATATACTATCTCAGATGAAAACATCCAAAAGAGGAAAGCAAATGAAATGAAGATAATCTCATTCTTCATCAGCACTTACTATATATTTGGACTTTCTAATGAATGACTTGCATGTCAATCACTCTGTTTTTCCGAATTTTGTGTTGTTTGATCTGGTATTATTAATGCAAACAGGTATTTCTGAGTGTGTTCATGGTTATATTAATATAAAAAAATATATAAACATATACATATATATACGTGTGTCTTTTTGCCTTTCTTTAGCACTGTGACGCTTTGTGTCAAGATTATGTAAACTTCCTCTGTGCTATAAGTGTGTTTATGATATTTAAAGAAGCCAATAAACTGCCTCCTTAACATGCAATATGGAATTTCTCCCCCTCCTGTACCACACCCAGAACCTTTAGATTGTAAGTCTGCGAGTTTTCAATCTTACAATGGGCTTTGGGGAAAGCTCTATGTACACTGGACTCTAAGCTCAAAGACACAACCCACCATCCTTTGTAATGTGTTAATATTGTTTTGCCTTGATCACAACGTATGTATAGCGCTAGGGAATATATGCTGGCGCGTTACAAATAAACTATAATAATAATATTTATTTCCTTCTTTGATTGTTCCATATGTACCTGTTACTTTTCATTGTTGTCTTATTGCTATTTTCCCCCCTCCTGTTTAAAGACATAACATGCAACATTTAATTAGTATTGTCTTGCAAAGTTGAATCTTGCAAAGGCTTGACTCTAAATGTCTGTCCAGTGAAAATATATAATTGTATATTTTTCTGTGATACCTGCCATCCACGGTTAGTCCAATCATTAGAAAACACTCACAATTATACACATCCATATATATGAGGAAAGGACTTATGAGTTATTTTTTAGATGTTTTAAAGGTAGAAAAACAGCGCAATTAAACTGTAGGAAAAGCCAACAGGCTATTGGTAGTATTGAACAAGAAATGAGTAACCTGGTCAGTCTTTATGTTTTTATGAACACCCCCTTCCTACCCATTGTCTAATTTCCTTAGTGAAAAAATTAGCCCTGGGGGAGGTCCTGAGAGATAATGGATGAAGGGAAAGAGAAATAGGGGAGGAGGAGGGGAAAGGAAGAGAGAGGAGGATGAGAGAGATGGAGGAGAGGTGAGAGAGATGAGAAGTGAGAGAGGAGAGAGAGGAAAGGTGAGAGGGGGAGAGGAAGAGAGAGAAAGAGGAGAGGGAGAGAAAGAGAGGAGATAAAGAAAATGAAAGAGTAGAATGAGAGGGAGAGAAAGGGAGAGAGAAAGGAGAGGCAGTAAAGGTGAGAGAAAAAAGAAGGGAATACACAAGGTATGGGTAGAGCCTATGGTTTTGCCCAGGGCTCACCATTCACTAGCTATGCCACTGCTATCAACAGTAAACAATAGGGATGTCATGTAATTGCAACAAGGAATATGGCTGGTAGTGGGAAGATAAGGATGTGAGGAGCCACTGTGCCTACTGCAAGACACAGTCCCTAATAGAGTTTCTTAGATTTTATAACCATCGCAAGAAAACACCTCTGGATTGTGGGTATAAGAAGTTAGAGCAGCGGAGACCACCAGAAAGAACAAAAAAAGGGACACAGCCAGTGTAGCTGTTATTGGTCATAGACCATAACTATTTGGAAGGCCTAATCAAGCAATACCTTGGGGGCAGTTATTTCTGCTATTAGCAGGCTTATTTTTGGTATGGCTTGGAGAGGATGACAAAGATTGTTGATAAAAAATATGTTCTACTACTTGGTAATTTCTTCTCTTCCTCGCTAATATTGGAGGACAAAGAGAGTTGCCTTGACAAGCTGGGTATCCAAATCTAATTTAAAACACAGCTCAAAAATGGATTGCTTGTAAATTTAAAAGCTATACAATTTATTAGATTAGGCTTCTAAAGCCTCACTAAACATTGCCAAGAGGAATTATAATAAAAACCTTCAGAGGCACCTGAGAAAAACTCAGCACATGTTATAATACCTCTGAGGGTGCACTAAGCCTGTAATCAACTGGTAAATGTTAGCACTCTGTTATAATAAATAAGGTAATCTTGAATGTTTTAGCATAGTGCAATACTTCTCAAGGTTACTTAAAGCATTTTAGCACAAGCTAACTATGTGTGACATCGTGGATCAACCTAGTATTTTGTAATAACATTTATGATCACAGAGCTTACCTCAGTACTGAGCAATACAAATTGAGGCAACCCAGAATACCATAGCGGTGTTCAATACTAGTGGTGACAGCCTGGATCATTTTATTACTATGCATTAACATGAGTTCCAAATTGGATCACTATAATAAAGTGCAATAATAACTGTGGTTAAAGAATATACCTCAGAATTGTGCAATAATATTGAAATATACACAGAGCAATAAAAATTATGATCTTGTGGAGCAATTTAGCACAAGCCAATGTTTTGTGTGACAACGTGGATCATCTCAGAATATCGCACTAACTTTTATGGTTATGGGGGACATCCTAGTACATCTTAGTGAGCAATAAAATCTGAGGTAACCCAGAATATTATAGCGTTGTGCAATACCACTGGTGACAATCTGGAACACTTTAGCACAGTGGAATAATAGGAGACGCAATTTGGATCAATAAAATAATGTGCAATAATATTTTTTTTGTAATTGAATATACTGTACCTCAGAACAGTGCAGTAATAGTGGAAGTAATACTATACATCATATTTCGGAATAACACAGCACGGTAAAACATAATTTGTTAATAATAGGTATATCCCAGTTCCGAGCTATAATATCTGAGGCACCCTCGTACATCTGAATATTTTGTACTATCTCCAGTGGAAATTTGGAATTTCTTAGTAAAGAGTAATAATACCAGTTCTAACCAGAAATAATACAATACCAGGTACTTATTTCACAAGTAAATGTTATTTCACAAGTAAATGTGAACTTAAAGTTCTGCCCAACAATATATGAACCTGCCTGGAATAGACAAATACTGAGCTATAGCACTTGTGATAATTGGATAATTATGATTAACTTGAATTTCTTAGCATTAGCAATGTGGATTATCGCAGCAATGTGCATTAACATTCATGTTTACTGGATTTAAAGGTGATAAGCTGGTTCATCTTGGCTTTGTGCAATAATATGAGATGGAAAATGGATCACTCTAAGAACGCGCAATAATATCAGGGGTTATTGTATATACCCCAGAACTGTGCAATAATACTGTAAGTAACTTTTTACATATCTTTAGCAATATCCAATATATTAGTAGGGACTATTTGGACTAGTGAGTATTCACAGATGCTGCGATTCTAGACACTACAGCAAGGTGCAATACTATTTGGGATTACTTGGTGCATTCCAGTTTCATGCAATAATATCTGAGACAACTTGAAAATTCTGAACATTTTGTAACATCCCGGAAGGAAATTTGGTACTTTTTAACAAAGTGCATCAATATTATTTGCAACCAGATTCTACAACTTCGTGTATTTTTATCACATGTAATTAGAAAATACAGTCTCCTTGCATATCATATAATCTTGGCTGGAATGTTTAAATACTGAGCAACTGCACTTTTGATAATCTGGAATAATAAATATCACCATAATTTAGTAGCAAGAAACAATATTGTTTGCAATCGGATAGGAGCTGCAAATTGGAACATTATAATTTCATGTGAAAAAATCAGAGACTGTTCCATAATATCTGATGTTACTTAGAATTCTTTGTTCTCTGCAATTTAACTCATAGCACTTTGGAACAATTCGCTACTGTATATCAATATTCGTGGTTATTTGGAATATTACAACATCTTGTAACAATATATGTGGGTTCTAAATATATTTAAGAGATAAGCAAGAAAATCATAGGAAATTGGGAACACTGCTGCATTGTTTAAATTTTATTTTAGTGGTGGCAATTTTGGATTACATTGTATTGATATTTATGATGTCATAATATGTTAGGATCCGGTATTTTGTAAAAACACATATGTTATAGGGTAATTTCTGAGCACCATAAATTACTATTAGCTTTAATTTGATTAAATCTGTGATGGTGCATAAACACCTGGGACATCTTGAAATGGTAAGTGCTTAGTAACAGGAAAATAATCAGGATAAAATAATAACATAGGGTTACCTTTGATTTTTGTTTACTTAAATATCCTTTATCTTAGCTCTTCAAGGCGAATTATTGTTTATATCGGGTCAAATTTGAATACGTTTGACACTCTGCTATAATAATAGATCTGATTATAGAAAAATGTTCTGCTTACAATAGAAAGAGAAATTAGTTTAAACTCACTGATAAGATAATACAGACGGGATTGTTAAAAGTCTTCTTTTAAAGACTGACATATTCAGGTTATATATTGTCTAAAATTAATAAATAAAACTTTCATTAATTTACTAAAATGAAAAGGGAGAATCATAACCCTAAAACAAAAGCTAGAGAAAAGAAAAATTCAATGGCAAAAACCCCAGGTATGTTTTTTTCCCCAGGAAATAAAAACAAACATCTAGATAAAACCCAATTGGAGGAAGAAGCCATAGGCAATTTAGACCATTCAGTTAACCAGACTTGTTTAGAAGAGGTTACAGAATTTGAAGATAGCCATTTCTCAAGCAAACCCGATGAAGAAAGAATTAAAATTACAACATTGAAAACAATATTAGCAGAATTCTAAAATTCATTACTTACTAATTACAGAAATTCAAAAGCAGAGATTGCTAAAAATTCAAGTGCAATAAATGAATTAGAGGTTAACATAGATAGTTTAGAATTTAAATATAATGAAATCGGAAGGGAATAACGAACAATCATTACAGAGACGTCAGATTTAAAAGTAGAAGTTCTAGATCTAAAAGCCAAAATTAATAAACTGGAAGATTATTCCTGCCGAAATAATATTCGGATAAGAGGTATATACGAAAATATTACTCAGTCAGAATTAAATCAATATATTCAAACATTTCTTTCTTGTACTTTAAAAGTTGATTATTCCCTTGAACAGATGGTAGATAGAGTTCATAGAATCCTGCTCTCTAAAAGAGTAGATAGAGATCTCCCCAGAGATGTTATTGTCAAAATCCAATCATCCTTGCATAGAGAAGCGATCCTTCAGAAAAGCCTCTGAGGCCAAAAAAATTGACCCTCCTTACGAAAACCTCTTAATTTTCTCTGAGCAAGAGAAACCTTGATTAAAAGAAGATAATTTTCTGAAGTTACTAAATTATGAAGGTTAAACAATATAAGATACAAATGGGGTTTTCCTATAAAATTCATTATAACCCATGATTTAAAGAGGATAGTGTCTAACTCTCCTTTAGAGGCCAAACAACTTATGGAAGAGTGGAATTTGAAATAGAGTGTATTAACATTATTGGTCCTAATTTTCTGTTACTTTTATAATTTGCTTCTGTTGTTTTTTTGTTGTTTTTTTAGGCTTTTCAGGTGGAAGGGGAGGAGAGGAAAGGGGAAGGGAGAAATAAAGTAATTCTTAAATTATCCCAATAGGAGGAACAATGTACATAATGAATTAGATACTCTGGGTAAAAGAAATATTAAATATATAAAGGAATTAATATAGGCTAGTATAAAGTCACAATTTTTTTAGTAAATATTTAGAACACTGGCCTTATAATATAAATGATAAATATATTCTAACTAGTGAGTGGAATAGGAGTAGAACTCATTAATCAATGGCAAATTATGGTAATTTGTTAAATTTATCACATAGAAAAATATAAAGATTAAAATGTAACATAATTATTTAATTTTGGATCACTGACAAAGATTTATAAATATTTGGAAATAGCACTCTAAGTAACATAAAATTCTTACATTAGGTTAGACTAAAATAAATACGCAAACACAAAGTTTAAAATTCACTATACGTCTGAAAATATTTTCTTTATTTTTAAAATGAGTATTTTAAAATAGTTTAACCGTAAATGTGAAAGAGAGTAGAGATGAAGTATGGGACAGTAAAATAAACATTACTTATGACATATGAACAGTTCGCTCTAAATAAGAATTAAGAGGTTAAACAATTAATGTTGTATTATATAAGTTAATACTCCTTTGGGATACGAGAAAAGATATTAAGACCCATTATGTCAACTAAATACCTATCATATGCGTAGATAGAAAGTAAGAGGAAATTTAAGATTTTTCCCTTTGAAAGTTTTTTGTTTTTTTTATAGAAGCAATTAGAAAAAGGAGATATAGGCATCTTAAGAATTAGAAAGGGCGGTTAAAGAAGTCAGGAATTTTTGAAAGTAACTTTTATGGTAATGACATTGATTTTTTTAGATGTGTTATGATTGGTCCTAGTTTACTTAGGAATTTGCACCACTGAGGGCAGCCAAGGATTGACTGAACTTAGGGAAAGTTCATCATTTCCTCCCCCCCCCCCCCCTAGATTTCCACCGTCTTTTTCTTTTTTACGTGGGTAGTCATGGGGGAGAGGGAAATGTTCCCTACTAAAGGGTACTTAGTTTTATTTTATTTTGTGGTTTGGTGTATATACTTATCTATTCTAAAAATATCTACCTGTGTAGGTATTTTTCTATTTAATGTTTTTTTTGTTTTTTTGTTTATGTTGTTCTGTTTTTTTCATTAGCCGGTTTAGAGGGGAGGTGGGGATGGTCAGGGGGGGGGGTTCTAAATATGTTAGTAGTTGCCTGGTACTCTTAAATGACATTAAGAGTGCTAAGCCAAAATGTTCAAGGTCTTAACACTCCGGGAAAAAGGTTGATATTTTTTAATGCTTTCTATAAAAATAATGCTGAGATAGTATGTCTCCAAGAGACGCATTGGCAGGCAGAAGAGGGATAGAGTATAATAACAAAAACTTTGTTTCTGTTAGTAATTCAAAATATGTGAAAAAAACAAGAGGTTCAGCAATCTTCTTCAATAAAAAACTAACTTGAAAAGAAGATTTTTCTGTAACCGACCCAGAAGGTCGTTTTTCCTTCTGGACAGGTATAATTAATAATAATAAAATTACTATCCTAAACATTTATGCCTTCTAAAAAAGGTCAGAGTAATTTCGCTAATAAAATCTTAAATGCATTGAAGAAATATTTCTCTGTCCTTTTGATCTTTTGTGGCGATTTTAATAATGTTCTCAACCCCTGTCTAGATCTAAAAATGAATATAAGATCAAAAGATAACCAAAACACAACACAAAGAGTAGGTAATTTTATAAACAGCACGACACACACATTACGACACTCGCAAACAACATACGACACACGTTCACACACATTACGGCCTCGCAACACTGGGACGCAACTCGCGAACATTACAAAATGTAAAACACAATACATACACACAGCACATACATAAAAACCTTACCTACAGCAAGAGGGAGCACCCAGGACCTCAAAAATGCAACTTACACCTCGATTTTACTCGAAATAAAAGACTTTAGACACTAAAAAAAAATCTAAGCGAGAGAAAAAATGGCCGCCGAACAAAACGAAAACAAGGCTACAGCACTCTAACTCGCAAAACACCACAAGAAACTCGCAAAACGCCACAAACGACCTACGGATATTCATACCGCACAGTGCACACATTCATCACGCTTACACAGCAGCTCCACACCACTAATGCTGCAGCAACATCAACACAGATTGCCAGCTCTACATCACAATGCTTCAAAATAGGTACAGTATATTCATTTAGTAATGTATTACATATTTCCTTATTATACACCAAACAGCATTAGCTACCTTACAATTTCATTGCCGTCATTTTTTGATGGGCAATTCGCTAGTCAAATATAATTTCGAATCCCCTCAAAATAGCAGAAGCATTTGCTGCATACTATTCTGATTTATATAATTTGGCTGAGAAAGATGTAAACAAACCTATAGGAATTGAAATCCATTTTTTTTTAATAAAATACATATGCCAAGAATCTCTTCTGAAAAGTTGGAAGTATTGAATAAATCTATATCTGAAAAAAAAATATTAGACGTTATCTCAAAACTAAAGATCTCGTCAGCACCGGGCTCCGACGGTTATGTTAACTCATACTATAAGATATTCCAAAAATAAATTATATTTGACTTAACTAGATCATTTAACGAAATTAAAAATATAGGCATCACCCCAAAAGAAATGCTTCAAACATACATCATAACTATACCTAAAAAAGAGAAAGAATGTACTGATTGTAAAGACTTCCGGCTAATTTCTCTTATTAACACTGATATTAAAATCTACGCTAAAGTGCTGGCAAACAGATTGAACATGGTAATTCATTCCTTTGTAGACAAATATCAAAATGGTTTCATAGTAAGTAGGCAAGGGGCCGATAATGTCAGAAGACTAGTCAATCTTATATCCTATTCTAAATTAAACAAGAAGTCGTCTGTCTTTCTACTGTATCTTTAGATGCGGAAAAGGCCTTTGACAGAGTCGGATGGGACTTCATGGACCTAGTCCTGGCCAAATTTGGCCTTGGTGACTTTGGGTCCAGGGCCATCAAGGCCCTTTATGAGGCCCGTCCGCCTCTGTCTGTAAAATATCCAATGGGACTAGACAATGATGCCCCTTGTCCCCCCCTTATCTTTGCACTCCTAATGGAACAACTAGCAACTTCCATTAGAGAATGCAAAAGCATTCAAGGCATAAAAGTGGGAGATATCGTACATAAAGTAACAATGTTCGCAGATGATGTCGTTCTTTCTCTTAAGGATCCAGTTAATTCGAAAGCAAATCTCCAATATTGTATAGGAGAATTTAGCACTTATACGTATAGCTTCCCCTTCCCCTCCTCTCCTCTTCCTTATCCAGCTATTTTTTTTTCTTGATTCTGTGTTTTACTTTTCTTTTCTTTTTTTCTTTTTACTCTTGGCACTACTCTTTGTATTCTTTTGTCTAATTTCATTGGAGTTTGTTATATTATCTTATTTTTTTGCTTAACTTATAGACGTATTATTTAAGTTTAACTAAGTTAAAATTTGGGTTAATAAAATAACTATATATATTGATTAATCTGATTACAAGTTATTGCTATAGCTTTTTAAGCTTAAATTTAACATGGTGGTGTTCTGTATTCTCTCTTTTCATCATTAAGGAAAAAATAATATAATGCATTATTTTTGTTTTGTTTTATTGTTCACTTGAATGTAAAATGTAATTAATATGTTTCTGTAAAAAGCATTATTAACTTATGTTGTAAGAAACTTCTATGAATAAATAAAAGCTAAAAGGAAAAAAAAGAAATATCATGTCAGTAATGGAGACCAGATCTCCAAAGCATATTAATAAACTAGAGACAATGCAGAGAAGAGTGACTAGAATGGTGCATGGTTTAAAAGATAAGGCTTATAAGTAAATACTTCAGCCCTTATGTACTTGTATGACCTTAATGTGTATCAAAATGACCATAATGCATCAAAGATTTAGTACTAGTGTACAAAAGGTCTACATTACAGAATGGGTGGATGGGTAGATAAGTGGAAAAGGATAAGGGAAAAGGCATAAGAACAACATGGTAACAAACTGAAACATGGTGAGACCATTCTAAGTATTTATCAATACAAGATTTTTCAGAAACAGATTAGGCAGACTAGATGGGTTAATATTTACCCTCAAATCAATGATTCTCTTATAAGTTGATATTATAAGCAATAACTTAGAGTGCAAAGTAACTATTTGATCTTTCTTCCTCCATTCATAGATTTAGGTAATAACCATGAGTCCTACAAATCAGAGTTTGGTGTCATATTTTATAATCAAGGGGATTTCGGATGTGCCCAACTACCAGATTCCGATATTCCTTCTGGTTCTAGTCATCTATCTTGTCACTCTTGGTGGTAACATGACCATTCTTCTACTTGTCTGTCTAGATCCTCATCTGCACACTCCCATGTACTTCTTTCTAATTAACTTATCCCTTATGGACATTACATCTACCAATACAACTCTACATAAAGTCCTTCATATCTTCATATCCAGGAATAACACCATTTCATTTTTTGGCTGCATGGCACAATTTTATATTTTTGCATCTCTAACAGGTTGTGAATTATTAATTCTTACGGCCATGAGTTACGATCGATATGTGGCCATCTGTAACCCATTGCATTATCAAATGGTCATGAGCAGAAAAGTCTGTGCTCTGTTGGCCACTGTCTGTTGGGTTTGGGGTTTTATACAGTTCATACCACATGTGGTTATATTATCAGAATTTACTTGTTTCTTCTCAACAGAAATCAACCACTTCTTCTGTGATTTTGTACCTATTCTAAAAGTGACTTGCAGTAACACTCATCTCTTGGAGCTTTTATTTGTTAGCATTTCAACATTCTTTGCAATTTTTCCACCTCTTCTAACTTTCATTCCTTATGTATTCATTATTATGACCATCCTAAGGATTAAATCCAGCACTGGAAGACGTAAAGCCTTCTACACATGTTCCTCACACCTCACAGTGGTCATTCTTCTCTATGTGACTCTCATCTGTCAATACCTGAGACCAGTATCGAAGAACAGCTTGGAGTCTAATAAACTTTTCTCCCTCTTCAACGCAGCTGCTGTCCCAATGCTAAACCCATTAATTTATAGCTTGAAAAATAAGGCTGTGAAGTCAGCTCTTAGTTTTAGTCTTAGGAAGTGTAAAGTGATATCTTAAATACTTGTAATAATGTATATTTGGCTTTTAGAAACATTGCTTAGCTTGAACCCTGGTGGCTTATCAAAAACTTCATCCATCTTTGTTTTGTTTTTCCCCAACAGCATCATGAATTTTACGAGTAAACTCTTGTCCCATTAGGCATGCTTGGAAATGCTGGACCTGTTGACACACTTGGAATCATGTTAACCTTGTGGTTGCGCATTACTGGTGCCACACCCTATCCATTCACAGAATCTTGCATCAACCATTATTCAACTCATACATTCATGGACACAAGTCAAACACCTTGAATAAATGCTGATGCAATCCAATTCTTTCTTAATTGATGTTTATTTGGGGGTTAGTTGAATGAAAACATTGACACAATTCCTACTGATTAGACAAGACTTATGAACAAAACACTCAGCCTTATTAAATAGTGATTTGTAAATTTAAAAGGGCTCTATATAAACTCAAAGCATTTTTTATTTAAAGAAGTTTTTAGTTAGTGAAGACCTTGCTTTTGGATAGAAGTTCACTGACTAAAAATTTCTGTGAAAAAAAATATGCTGTGTGCTTAAATAGAACCCTTTTAAATTTACCGAATCACAATTTAATACGGCTGTATGTTTGCTTGGTTTCAGTTGGTCTTTATATGTTCCATCTTTTCTTTAAAAGCTCATTCCTCATTTGTATCCAAGTCTATGCATTGAGATCACTCCAACAATTATAAACTGCCATTGCAAATACAATATTCAGTCTCGCCCTGTACAGCCCAACCCTTCACCCTCTTAGAACAACTCAATGACTCCATGTCTACTACTGTTATGTTTTTAACCCTTGTCTCCTAATCACTACAGGGTCTTGCCAATCCATACCTTGCACTCCTAACACTTTCTATGATCTAAAAACCCTCCCAATGCTAAGTCCCATTCCTGTCCTATGTCCAATCCCGATCTGTTCATTCTATAAAAATCATACAAAGGGATATATGTTTAATTATACTTTCAACCAACAAAGCCTATGAGTAAGCCACTTAGGCAGTGAAACGGCAGTCAGGCAGTCTCATGAATAGTTGGTTAGACATAGCAATGAGCAGATGGATTAGGGTATCTATTCTATTGTGTTTGGTAAGATGTTGAGATGTTACAGCCTACAGTTTTTTTCAATCCATACAGTCCACACTTCCTAACTTTCAGGGACTATTGAGTTGTTATTTTTATATTTGTTTTTTATATTGCAGTCCAAAGCCTTTTTGTTACACTAAGGGCTACAAATCTCTCTATATTTTAATCTGTGGAAAGGCAGAAAACTTCCATCTCCACTGAATGGTCAATCAATCATTGAATTAGTTGTCCTGTGATATATGGACCCCCTCTTTTTTCTCCTATCTATTAATATATTGTCTGACAAGTTTTGGGACTTGAGCCTTCCAGGTAGGTGGACCCACTGAGGCCATAGGTCTATTCTCCACAATATCACTTTTTTCCAGATGCAGATATGAATGAGGAAAATATATTGCTAAAAAGAATTGGAGAGTGATTGCAAATTAGTCCCCTGTGATATTCTACTATATTAACAGTGGCGCTATTTAAATTCATAATAAACTTTTAATTTTAAAATTCCCTATATTCCTGTAAATTGTCTATTTGGTATATTTCAACCAACAAAAATCATCCAATAATTTACAACATCAAATTACTAATCTCTAGTTACCTTGGATCTGCTCCAAAATACATGTAAGATTCAACTTATAAAAATAGTGTTTTAGATTTCGTACAAAATGTAAAAATGAACCACTGTCTAAGGCAGTATTATCCAGCGAGAGGTGAAAATACATATTATATACAATTTAATTAAAATATAAAATATATATTTCAGTAGTGGATGAATAGTATTGTCATTCTTCATTTATAAACATTTTAAAGACACAAAGATTATATTTACATAAATATATTTTGAGATTTTAACATTAATTGTAATTAATACAGGTTTCCCATATTTTCAACATTTAGCTATTTTGTATACATCTGTCTCACCAGAATTTCTGTGAACATAACTTTTTGTACATATTAAAAACTATTCATTCGGTTTATAACAAAAATGTGTACTATATAATTGTGTTTGTTTACTTAATTTATAATACACGTATAAAATATAATAAAGAAAATTGTTATTAATTGGTATATGAATTTGTAACAAAATTGACTTAGAAATTGGATCTAAGTTATTTAAAAAAATGGATAATTGGACAATGCTAAAGAAATACATTTTTATAGCCATTAAAGAGAATGACACGGACATCTTGTGGTACCAAAGATGCCCTCACTGGGCTTAACAGATTAAACAATGTATCTCCTGTATGTATAAATTCTAAAGAAATAGAAAGCAATGACCTAAATTATAGACATTTTATTATTTTATTACCCAAAAAATAATTTTGTTTCATCATTTTTGCAAAACAATCATTTCAAAATGTAATAGTGTAAATAATTGTAAATGTAATAATAATGCCGAGTACCAAGATTCTAAATATTCCTATTTTTTTGGAAACAATGTCTTTTTCTAATTTCTGTAAAGAAAAAAAACTATTACACTCTAATAAAATAAAATAAAATCTCTGTGGTCAAAAAGCGGGTTGGTTGTAGTACGTGATACCTACTGGAGCACCAATGGAGAAGATGCCGGTGGGGCTGAAGAAGAAACTTGTGGAATTTTAGTTGTCCTCCAAAAGATATCATCTACTACAACCAACTTGATTTCCCCAGGACCAGTAAGGTTATTTGTATTTTTCTATTTTTCACCACATCTATGGGTCAGAGGAATGCTACAGTTTGTCATGGCACAAGTTAACTAAATTTAATTCCAAACTCCTTGGTTGTTATACCACTAGACAGTTTCACTCTGGACACCCAGAAAATTAGGTATTGGTTCTGTGGTCACATATTCCTTGTTATCACACTTGCCCATTCCACTTGTATAAGTACTATATCTTGCAAATCTTTGACTTATCTCATAGTTTATATTTTTCCCATCTTAGTTCATAACCCCTTTATCTGCAACTGACCCCAATTATTTTTTTAACAAAAAGTTAATTCACATTTTTTCATACACATGCAAGCCTGCCTATGTATAATAGGAGAACCCATGTTATTTTTATTTTAAACATAAAGTTTAAGTCAAAGTTGATGGTGAAGATTAGCTGACAGCATTATGACCCTGTCCAAAAAAAAATCTTACGGGCTGTCCAGATTGGGTGTATTGATTTTTTAAAAATCTTTTGAAATATGTATAATTTATTTGGTGACATGCAGTAAGTAATAAAGAATCTGAGCAACATTCAACAATGATCTAACAAGAAAAGTTTTCAGTAATTTGGCAACTAAACTTACCAACCCCTCCAGAGACATTGACTGGATGATTATTACACAATAAAGCACTCAGCTCATTATAGATTGCAGTCAAAGTGTACTGTAGATATAAGAACTAAACTTAGTTGTGTTGTTGTGTATGTCTCACCTTCCTGATGGCAACTTTCTGCTAGGTGCATACAAGGGGGTCCTCATGCCACTTTAGGCAGGAATTGAAATATTTTTTTGTGCCAGTGTGAGGAGACAGTATGGTACAGTCAAGCTGTGCTTGGAATTTGGTTTCTGAGATTGTGACTTCCAGCAT